>APFE031271594.1:10378-46080 GCA_000404065.3 Pinus taeda | reverse complement strand
CATGATTAGCATCATTGTGATAAAATCTGAATTTGGTATTATATCAGTAATTAATGTTAATACACTTTTTTTATGCCATAATTAGCATTATTGTGATCAATTTAGAATTCAGTATTATACCCTTTAATTGGTGTTAATACCAATTTGAAATAATATCTAAATCCTAATTATAGTAATTATAATTACTATAACCTAAATTACAATCACTTACAATTACTCACAATTACTCTACCATATTTTCGCCCTTATAAACTAAATTAATGCACAGAGTTTAGACCCTAAATAAAATTTGCTTGGAGAATAGTTTAGCCCCTAAATAAAATTTGTTTCTCATTCTCCCATTAAAAAAAAATTACAGGATATTTAAAACGAGAAAACAAATTTCACATCGCAATTACCGGCCTCATTTACTGTGCATCGAACAACTGTATTTTGTAGTTTAATATTACGGATTTTTACATCAAAAAAGGTGAAGGAAAACAAAAAGAAGATGCAGGCTTCTTTGTATCAAAATCGTTTTCCCAACAAGGTTATCAACAAGAAATAACAATAATCTGCAACACTTGGAGGGAAAGCTATTTTTACATCTGGAAATTTACATCGCATTCAAGATACCAAAAAAAAAAGCTCTCTCTAGGGCGCAATGTAAAGAGTGAACTAATTAACACGAAATAATTAATCAACAAATCAGAGAACAAAAAAAAACATTTTGACTGGGATTAAACTGATTTCGATAGTCATTACTTCCACTCTAAGGAATGAACATTAAAACAAGCTTGCATTCTGATTCTGTACATTAACTGATATATAAAACCGTAGAAGAGAAGCACCAAACAGACATTTGACAAACCACGGATCCATCAAGAATTTCCTGCAACCCCGGCGTGTGTAAGAAATGTAAATTGTCCCCAGCGATAGTCTAAGACATGAAAAGTAATACTTTCTCAAGATGATTAAAAAACTCGCCTTGGAAAAACCCACATATACTAAGAAACAACGCACATCATCTTTCCCGCTGGATTAGGACATGTTTAAAACATATGGGGCATGCCAGAACTACCAGAAAAAGGACAAAAAACAGTTTGTCATTGTAGAGATGGCAAAGAAAAACACATTATGAATTCTAACAAAACGAGAAATGGGTTAAGTGGTCAGGTTCCTGGTAACATCAACACATACCATGCCCAATGGAAGAATAATGAAAAGCAATCACAACCACTAGGCTGGCTAGTGTCCACAGTCTCAATTTCATGTCAGAAATACAGAAGATGACAACGCCGGAAATTTGAAAAATACAGCAGAGCATCCAATCAGAGCCAAAAAAACCCAAAGCCCCTAAGATTAGCCCAACAACAAAACGTAAACTTCCAATGCACTAAAAAAACCTAAACCCTCAATATTTACAGACAGAGAATCATTTAAAACCGAAATAAACTGTAATTCTTACATAAGGGTGGCTCTGATACCAATTGTTAGATTTAATTTATGGGGTTTTCCTAATTACTTTAAACCCTAACCAAGATCTACTCCTTTGTAAGAAATTGAAAAATAAAGCACAGCGGAACTTACTCTCCATCTTCTAAAGCTCTTGGTCTTGACTTGAGTTGTTGGCTCTTGAATCCTTCCAAGAGCTTGCAATCCTTTTCTCTGGCTATCCTTGATAGAGTATCAAGTCTTCAATGGAGAAGACTATTTTCTGAGTTGATTGCAAGCCTTACTCAGCCCTTTTATAGGAGTCCCAATCCTATGGCAGCCGAAATTTGGCTGTCAATTGACAGCTAAATTTCAGCCCCAATCCTAGGGCAGCCGAAATTTGGCTGTCAATTGACATCTAAATTTCAGCCCCAATCCTAGGGCAGCCGAAACTTGGCTGTCCAGATTTCTTGACAGCCAAATTTCGACTGTCAAGAAATTTATTACTGTTATTATTTCAATCAATTATAATCGGTCCATTAACAATTATAATTGATTAACATTATTCTATATGTATTTGTATCCAAATCCTTATTTAAATACGTTTAATGCCATAACTTAATTAATCACATTATTTGGCATATTTAATCATTACATAAATGTAATCTTGCTGACAGTATTTGATATCATAATCATAATGCACACATGTCCAACCTAATTATTGTAATTAGACGTCTCTAAATCCAACACACATCACTCCCCAAATGTTGGGGCACCTCCAAACTCGAAGCACACATCACTCCCCAGAGGTTGGGGCACAATGTCTTCGTTTATAGTACTCCATCGTTTGATATTCCATAGCACCATCTCCTTAGAACTGCATGGCATAAGTCAAGGACTGAATCCATCCATCTTCGAGTCTCTTCCCGTTTATTTTCCAGGATTCGCGCTGTCATCAACGTGCCTACAAGATCATTGCTTCTACCCGAGCTCACCCGATAGCTAATTCTCTGCGGCGCTTCTCTCTTCTTCATGTGTTCCATTACTGCACATTTTTCCTGTTCGCATCACGGTCAATGCCCTTTCCTTGCGACCTGCTAAAAGGCCATTGTGGAATGTTCTCAACGTTTTATTCTTTAACACATCCGGTTTGAAATCGCTACTGCATTGTTATGCCACAAAAGCATCAGAGTCTATTCAAAAGCCTTAAATATGATTACCACATTGACTTGTTGAGCCCACTTGTTGATACCGCGTTTCATTATTGTGATAAATTCTGGTCGCTACTATCTGTGTTATCAACACCATATGCATTGGACACACTACATAGGCAGTCCACAATGTATTTTGCTGCCGCATTTTCAATTCCGATTCCATAAATTACCCTCACTATCCATTTGTCAAGTTAGTAGCTCCAAACTCTCCATGAGAGGACAATATAAAAAACAACGTCCAAAGAGAACACAAGCGGAACACACAAGATATGCCTTAGGAACACTTAATTGGGAAAAACACATTCAAGTCCACAATGTATTTTGCTGCCGCATTTTCAATTCCGATTCCATAAATTACCCTCACTATCTATTTGTCAAGTTAGTAGCTCCAAACTCTCCATGAGAGGACAATATAAAAAACAACGTCCAAAGAGAACACAAGCGGAACACACAAGATATGCCTTAGGAAGACTTAATTGGGAAAAACACATTCAAATATGTTTAAATATGCTTCCAGTGTTACCTCGGCAAATTTGTGAAAACCTTGGCTAACCGAACAACTGAGGTTATTCTGGGATGCTTTACAATGGAGTTGTTTTTAGTGTGATTTTTTGGAAGCTTTTACGCTGAGTTTTTGGGGTCAAATTTTTCTAAAATCTGGCATAAATTTATTGAAATCAGAAACTTGATGGGTAATCGTGTGCAATAAAAGTGTCTTAAGGAGTTTCCAGGATGCTGAATCTATATACAGTCAAAAATTTAGTTTAAATAACACAAATTAAAATTTCGCCTCAAATTTTTCCACCAGATTTCAGCACCAAAAAATCTAAAAAATCACACTAAAAATAACTCCCCAAAGCCTTTAAATGGCCCATTACATTATGTGATGGGCTAACACCACGTCACATAACCGTGGACCGAGTTAAGGTGTCACCTACGATAAAATACAGTAATGGCCTACGATCTATCGGCTTGAGATTCACTATTATTTGAAAAAATGCTTCCGAGTCTCAATGTAATGAACACTAGCTTCTGTAGCAAGGAACACTGTGTTTTGTTCGTGCCATCTTCCTGCGTTCCTAGGTCATCACTATCTCATTTAGTGGTTAACCACACCTATTGCTACACCAATAACATCGGAACATTCTTTATAAACCTTTAAAAGATTTCAGAGAGTGGGTATTGATGCTATCAACTTTTCTCGACTATTTAGAAATTTATCGTCTTGCATTTGCATCCAACAACACAATTTTGACCTCTCTGACCATCCAAATATGGTGTTGCAATGTGAGGAAGGCATCCACGCAACCTTGTTTGCATCCCCAAATTCCAATCTTTTGAACTACATGGCCCAAATTCTCAACCTCCCGCTTGAAGAAGTCACGATCTCACAATTTTGGCATTGGTGACTATGCATAATCGCCAATAGTGACCAGCATGATTTTCATCATTTTTGCGTGCAATGGGGACATAATCTGTCAACTGGTTCTTTACATATGGTTTTCCTTTTGTATTGTAACTGTTAGTGGAATCCATATACAGGGTGGATGACATTTTGCAATCGTTTTTACCATACAACTACGATAGCCAATATTTGCATGTTAAACAACATCCTCCTTCATGTTCCTCCCGCGGGAATGTTTTGCAATGACCTCATTACGCCCTTTCCTTTCCATGTGATTCGTTCAATGACTCCCGCGTGTCTGACACTGAATTTTATTCAGGATTCAGTAGTGTCGCATCAAAAGTATCCCCTGCTTGGTTATGCTTGGTTATGCCCCTGCAGAGGGTGATGATTACTTTGTTGTGTTAAGGATATTTGTTGGCGATACTCACCCTCTCAACATTCCATGTAAAGTAGGCGCAAAATAGAGTGCATATTAGGTTCTAGGGTATGCATCCGCAACCACATTTTCATTACCAACTTTATAAGTTAGTATTGCCCATGCTCCTCAAACAATGCACTGCCCGTCTTTACGTATGCTAGACCTTGAGCTCTCTGTTTGTGGAGAAATATACAATATTAGCCTATAATTCATGACAACACCAAGTTCATTATTATTTTTGTAGCACTTGCAAGTTTCATTGGACGAATCGACTGCTGATAAAGATGGGATGCATCTGTGCTCTCACCACTCCTCCATCTCGTCATAAAACCATGTTGATCGGTACACTGATAACATCGATATGAATGGAAAAGGTAATTGAAGCATCAACAAGAGAAAAAAGTAGTGATTGTGTGAATTTTGACTCGAATAGTCAATATTATGTCAGTGGGTCCAAGAATACAATCTCTTCGGTTATTCTAACAATGGCTTTCGAAATACAGAACAAGTTTTCAACAAACCCTCCGCAAGAATTGGAGAAACCAAGAAATATCTTGACCTCAGGAATATTGGTTGGGGTTCTCCATTCCTCAATTACTGCCACGTTCTCGATGTCCATAGCGACACACTCAGATGCCATTTGCAAGTTCTTGCATGGATGGTGTTAAAAGGTGATATGTTTCCAATTTGGCCCAGTTGTGTAACCATGTTCCATTTCTTCGTCGATTTGAACTCTGAAAAGGAGTTCCTGACATACATACGTATTATCCACATGGAAGTGTTGGAAGAAATAACAATCAAATCTTGCTTCATGTTTTGGGAGAAATGAAGGGCCCTTCTTACCTTGTAAGACCCACCGAAATTGAGAAAATTCGTGATGACAATAGCTTCATTTGCAGGTGTGCGACCATATCTTGGTGTAGAGGAGTTTGACGAGAAGATCGAGGATAGGAAGTGTTGTGGAGTACCAATTAATAGGTTAGGTCGTGAGTGGGGGCACTTATTCCTCAAAAGTCTCGATAAATTTGTGCTTAGAGCCATCCATTTTTTTGTGACTACAAGTGCACACAAGTTTTGAAAGGGAAAAAACATCCCATTTTCATTGACTTTGTTAGTTTTTGTAGCATTGGATGGTGTTCTAGTCTTTACAGTTGTCAGAGAGGCCAAGTAACACTTGAACTCCATAATCTAGAGAAGGTTTCAAGAAAATCCACCTAGAGATGCTTTAATTAAGTTAATTAATGAGTAACTTAAATGATTAATTAACAATAATTAATTGAGGAAGGTGAGATCTCTCTAAAAACTCAAACAAATTGACTAGGAAATAATCTCAACCATTGATTAAGTTTTAATAATGGACGTTGGAGTCCCACAACGAGATTAAAAGAAGAAGTCGATGGGTAGATAAAGGAATAGACTAGAAATTGTTTTCCTTGGGCAATTTGATTTTCTAGAGAGCAACAACATTATGTCGGACGAGTTCGAGCTAGGGAATGGCAGCAGAGACAAGGAGGGGTAGAGACAGTGAGTTCAAATGAAGTTTTACAGTTTTGGAGAGTAAAAAGGAGGAGGCCAAAAATTTTCTCCACGAGGCAGTGCAAAGCCTGAAGTGGGTAGTTCGATTTTGATGAAGGGGAAGACGTTTTTAGTTCCAAAGGCTGGGAAGATTTTCCAAAGGGTCGGAGAATCATTTTCCCAGTCAGGAGTAGGAAGGATTGTTAGATTGACAGTTGTTTCAGGCAGTGCGCATAAAAAGCAGCACTAGGGTGACACAGAGCCTGTGTAGACCACTTGGATGGCTAGCTTCTCAGAGGTCAAACAATGTCGAGATTGCTCAGAGAGAGGGTAAAATCCCTCATTAGTTTTTTGCCATTGTTTCTCTTTGGTAGAATTGCCAATTTGGCGACATTTATTGTACTTAGAATTTTCTCATTGCAGCGTAATAATAAAAACCCTCAATAGTTGCAACCAATTTTCCCACATTGGGTTTTCCTGGGTGCTTTAGTCGAAAAATAACGCTATTATATTTTTATGTGTGAGTGTCATTATTTTCTCAGTTCCCAGTTTATCTTCCACAATATTTTTATTTGTGAAGATTGTAGTGTGATTAATTCGTTGTTGTGATAGCAATAAACTGCTAAAGTAATTTATAGTTATAAGAATTAATTACAGTTGTTGCAATAGAATTTGGTTACTGAAATTTTCGCATGGTATGAGAGCGAATTTATTTACATAGAGAAGCTCATAAGCGGAAGGAGAAAATTTGTTGTTAAGAGGGAGCAACTGGATGAATTTTTTGGGGGTTGCGCAGTGCCTAGCCAAGCAATGCGAATTGTTGGGCAATTCAATTTTTAGGTACATGGTTGTAGACAAATTCAATTTTCTAGAGTGAGTGATTCCAACAGGTAGAGGGAGTACCAGTAGCTCAAATTTTCACTGAGAAGATTTCTTGTTTGGGTGCAAAAGGGTTCTGCAGTAGTTGTTAGAGCAGAATCAACGTTGGGTGAAATATTACAAGAAAGAGATGTCCAATGAGAAGCAAATGATCCTGGATGGAGTTTGAGACCATATAGTTTCACATATGTTTGGCAAGAACACTGCCAAGGAGATGTTGGATGCTCTCGCTCGGCTATATGAGAATCCTTTCGAGCAGTGGAAGATGTTCCTGAGAAAAAGGTGAGAAACATCAGGATGTATAAGGGTGAAGGAATTGATCCCTTTTTCACCAGAATTCAAGAAATCCAGGTTTGGTTTACAGTTGTCGGAGAGGCGCCTCAAACTACAAAGCTTGTGCGTTTGACCCTGAAAAGTGTCTCCGAGGAATGGGAAATCTTTGTCTAAGCATTTTGGGATGAGATACATTACGAGGGCGAGACATGATGTGGTTAGACCCACAACATGAGGAGATGAGGCGAGCACTTTTGAAAACCTTCATCAATAGAAACAATAATAAGGGTTTGAAAGGTGAGGAGGAGTAAGAAAATGTGGTCCTTGCATCAAAGGGTCCGAGTCATGGACAGGGGGAGAAGAAGAAAAATAAGGACCTATCTAAGGTCAAGTGCTCTAGGTGTGGAAGGTTTGGCCACTACAGTACTTAGTGTCCTCAAAGGAAGAAAGACAAGCAAGAGAAGTAAGACCAAGCGACAACATCCCTAGAGATAGACAAATTGTCCTCGAGGTTGGAGGAAGACTTTTTCGATAGACAAATTGTCCTCCAGGTTGGAGGAAGACTTTGCCATGTTTGCAACTATACCTCCACGAGTGAGGTGGGGTGATATGGAGCTACAGTCCCAGAGTTTTGCAGATGTTTGGGCAGGGTCCATTGAGGTATCTTCCTTATTGATCATTACCTTACTACAAGGGTCTACAATATTCAATAGTAGGATGGATTAGTGCCAGTTGAAGCAGTAAGATTCCAGAGTGACAGTTGTAGTTTGTTTGCAATTAGGTACTGAGGGGAACAAATGCGAGGTTGATAGCAGAGCGGGAGGCTCAATGGCAGAGTCAGTGACAACACATATTCCCCAGTGGACAGTGTAGTGGCTAGTAGCATTTAGATGCTCAGGAGACAAATGTAGCACAAAGACGCAATTGATTCAATATTTCAGGTGCCTCTTAGTTGTAGTAGTTGTCATAATAGCAATAAAAGTGAGAGAGAGTTGCAGTGAAGATGCATAGTTGAAAACAATATAACAGCGTCAGCAACAACACAGATGCAACATCAGGATTACATAGTGGTTGGTGGGCAGTGGAAGGCAGTCACAGTACCCAGACATCAGGAGTGTGTATGGGAAGATGATACAGAGACAAGGTATTGGAGTACTTCATCACTTGAAAACCTTCCTCGCTAAGAGGAAGTGTTAGTTTTTGTAGCATCGGATGGTGTTCTAGTCTCAACATTTGTCAGAGAGACTAAGTAAAATTAGGAATCCATAACCCAGAAAAAATTTCAAGAAAATCGACCTAGAGATGCCTTAATTAAGTTAATTAATCAGTATTTAAATTATTCTTAAGTCTAACTTAGGGAAAATGATTAATTAACAATAATTAATTTAGGAATGTTAGATTTATCTAGAAATTCACACGGATCGACTAGGAAATAATCTCAGCCATTGATTAGATTTTAATCTTTAGGGGAATTTTGAGGTCTAAAATGGGCCTTAGAAAAATGTACAACCAAATTAACTTTATAAAAACTAATAGGATTCAAGATGATGATGTCAACCATGGGGGATGATTCACCATTTTTGGAGTAAAAAAATAAAAAGATTAAAAAATAATAAAATAATAAAACTACTTTTTCAACTCATATTTTGAACTTATTTCCCTAAGGATTTACTCAAATTTTGAGCGAAAATACTCATTGGATGCAAAATTTAATTCCTCAACCTAGGAGTACCCATGTTGCATAGTTTTGATAGACCTTACTACACGAAAAATGAGAAATACATGGAAGAACATGATTACAATCATGTATTTCATGTATTTTTCATTTTTGTGTAGTAATGTCTATCAAAAGTATGCAACATAGGTACTCCTTGGATGAGGAATAAAATTCTGCATCCAATGAGTGTTTCTGCTCAAAATTTGAGTAAACCCATTAGGAGATAAGTTGAAAATACGAGTTGAAAAAATAGTTTTTCTTTTTTCCCTCAAAATTTTGATGATGTAATTTAAACTTATTTTATTATTTTCCCTATTATTTTATAATTTCTTTAGGAGGCCCATTTTAGATCTCAAAATTCCCCTAATGCTTGGTCGTTGGAGTCCCACGGTGAGATTATAAGAAGAAATCAATAGGCAGATGGAGGAACAAACTAGAGATCGATTTCCTTGGGCAGTTTGATTTTCCAGAGAGCAGTAGCATGCTTCTGGAGGAGTTTGAGCCAGAGAAAGGAAGCAAAGACAGAGAGGGGTAGAGATAGTGAGTCTAGAAGAATTTTTCCAGTTCTGGAGAGTTAGAAAGAGGAGGCCAAACATTTTCTCATTATGGTAATTTTGAGGTCTAAAATGGGCCTCCTAAGAAAAATGTACAACCAAAATAAATTTTTTAAGAACCGATAGGATTCAAGATGATGATGTCAACAATGGGGCATGATTCACCATTTTTGGAGTACAAAAGTAAAAAGATTAAAAAATAATAAAACTACTTTTTCAACTCGTATTTTCAACTCATCTCCCTAAGGTTTTACTCAAATTTTGAGTGGGAGTACTCGTTGGATGAAAAATCTAATTCCTCATCCAATGAATACCCATGTTAGATACTTTTGATGGACCATGTTACACGAAAAATGAGAAATACATGAAAAAACATGATTGTAATCACATGTTTCATGTATTTCTCATTTTTCGTGTAGCAGGGTCCATAGAAAGTATGCAACATGGGTACTCCTTGGATGAAGAATCAAATTATGCATCCAACAAGTGTTTTCACTCGAAAATTGAGTAAAACCATAGGCAGATAAGTTGAAAATACGAGTTGAAAAAATAATTTTTTCTTTTTTCCCTCTAAAATTTGATGATGTAATCTAATCTTATTTTATGATTTCCTTGGGAGGCCCATTTTAGACCTCAAAACTCCCCTAATGCCAGGAGGCAGTGCAAAGTCTCAAGTGCGCAGTTCAATTTGGGTGAAGGGGAAGACGTTTCCAATTCTAGAGGTCAAGATGATTTTCCAAAGGGTCGAAGAAGCATTTTCCGAGTCAACAAAAGACAATACGACTACATTGGAAGTTATTTCAAGCAGTGTGTGTGGTAGGCAACACTAGGGTGGAAAGAGCCTGTGCAGACCACTTGGGCGACTAGCTTTTCAAAGGTCAGAAAATGTTAGGATTGCTTGGAGAGAGGGTAAAATCCCTCAATAAATTTTTGCCAGTATTTCTCTTTGGTAGATTCGTCAGTTTGGCAACATTTATTGTACTCATAATGTTCTCATTGTTGCTTGATAAATGAAACCCCTCAATTGCTACAACTAGTTTTCCCACATTGGGTTTTTGTGGGAACTTTAATCCAAAGATAACAATGTTAGATTTTTATGTGCATGCGCCAAAAGTTTCTTAGTTTCTAGTTTGTCTTCCGCAATATATATTTTTTGTGAAGATTACATTGTGATTAATTCGTTGTCATCATAGAAATAAACTACTAAATTAATTTATAGTTAGAAGAATTAATTCCAATTGCTGTAATAGAATTTCAATAGTGAAATTTTCATAGGCCTGACTCCCTAACTACCTGCTACTGACAACAAAAGACTAATGTTGAAATAGACTTTGTTTAGAAGCTTGTCCATGAATGTTACTAAATTTAAATTGGTTTGATTTGACCTAGTTTTGTAATTGCGTGCAATCGCTTTGGAGTTGTGTGGTTGTGAAACTTTGGCAATTTATAGGCCTTCCTTATAAAAGGATGAGGAAGAAGGAGGGGGTCTAAAATTCCAACTGTTAGTTGTACATATTTCCAAGTGTTTTTTGTACAGAGAAAGAAGAATATTAAAATCAAACTGGATTGCATTATTAATCCATTTTGGTTTTGAAAGAGAAACACGAGTGGGAAGCTGGAATCTATTTGAAGAAATAAAGTGCTTCCCAAATTCGAAGTTGCTTCAAGCCTTTGTTCCATTAGATGTTGCAAAAATGATATCAGTGGCGTGGGTCACTACTCTTTTTTCTCAAAGGGTATATTTTTAAATACATGGGATATCTTATGAGGGTTAGACCCATCAAAGGTCTGGATTTATTTCCCTTCACAAAAATATCAATTGCACTTTTGTTTATGACAAGTCGAGAGCTTGGTTCTTTCCCATTCCTATATAATCCAACATGTGTGATCACACTTTCAAATTCTACATACCAGGAAATTGGTCCTAATAAATTTGATTACAATCCTATTGCTGAGAAAAAACTTGTTCCACTCGAGCACATGGATCATGGAGAAGAAAATTAAGAAACTAAAATCATAAACAAAAGAATAATGTTGCAGGAACTGTGCCACTCCACATCCTGAAGGTTGGAATCATGCATTGTGTTGATTTGTGCTTGAACTGGTCTTGGAACAATGCTCCCAAATTTTGGAACCACACTTCTGCCCAAAATCACAATTCTTGCCATTGTGGAACTATGATGTTTTCGTGCACAAAATTTCCATGGTTCCACAATAATTTGTGCACGTTTCTAGATGAAAATGCATCGTTCCATAGTGCATTGCACATGGTTTTGAGGGGGTGACATTTTTGTTTGTTTTTTTTTCATTAACTTTGGGTTCAGGGTGGGAGGTAAGGTGGGTTTAGGGATGAGGGAGAGTGAGAGTAGATGCATGTTTTCATATATTTTGTGGCTAATTTACAACTCTCTAAATAGGAAAAAACAACTACCAATAGATCTTGTGATAATGATTATCTATCTCAACCTCTTGTAGATGGCCTAATTGCATATCTTGACAAGTTTGTTAATGGAGCGCTCCACTTAGAGGCCTTGGGAATCTATAAAATGGAGCATGGCACGGTCTTATTCCCCTTTTGGATGGAGGTATAGTGGATTTATGTAGCTATTTTTTTTTAGACTTGAACACATGGCATGATTAATCATTGTTTTATGTATTGTTGACGTTGTCCACTTGGATTTGATACTGGATATTGGTTCGTTATGCAATCATAGGCTAGATCGAAGGTTTGACATTGGATGTTCTTACTCTATTGTAGATGAAGTGGAGCTTTGAAATTGCTAGAATCTAGACGGTTCATTCCTGAACTATTAATCATTAATGTACCATGGATGCCATTTACATCTTGAATTATGTACAAATATGTATTTTTTCCTATATCCTGCAACGAATTTGGAATTTTGGATTTTATTTGAATATGAATGCAATATAATACACACACACACACACAATCTATATATATATATATATATATAATATATATATTATATATATATATATATATATATATATATATATATATATAATATATATATATATATAGATATATAGATATGCTTCCGGGATGCTTCAAGAATCCTACGACTTTTGGAAAATGTTGCTTTTGACACTTTGTTTCTAAAGAACACACCTGCTTCGTCCTCACTTTGTACAACATTGATGCGAAGCACACAAGGAAGACTGATCCTCATAGGTACGGAAGGACTAGGAAGACCATTCAGAAGAAGTAAAACTCTGAATCAAAGAGGGGAGCCTCTCTTAATCGACACAAGAAAGGGAAAGTAAAACTAACATGAACCTATTCAAAGCCCAAAAGGCCGAAGAGTATTTTTGGAGTTTAAAATCCAAAAGTCTCTAGTTGAAAGTAAGTATGAAGAATGGCATATGACACCCTCGTGTGGGGGATCTTCCTTGATGATTTCTACGAGATTCAAATAATTCCTAAGCACCTCCCTTGAGGTATATGGTGGTGACATCTCATGGTTAGCATTGTTCAAATTTGTGCTCGTCCTTGAATCATCTCTAATTGTGCATGATTGTTGCTAGTCTTATGTTGTCCTTATATTCTACAAATACCTTTCAATAAAACTAATTTTACAAGGTAATATTAGGCCTTGTAACCCACCACCTGTGGGTAGTATGCAACGAGAAAATGTTTCTCCTATATGGTCCTCAATCGGTAGCCAACAACCCCTTGCGTCCACCATATAGCTTGATGTGCCATTATCTTCGCCGCCTGAGCTAGCCATGCAGTCCCTCGCCCATATATTATGATCATATGTTTGAAGGTGGTCTTTTCATTGGTATAGTTGAGTAATTTTCCTTACTTAACATGGACACTTTTGGGCATGGATTGGTTGGGGGATTCGGCTGAAAGAGTGGGCTAGGTCTATACTCATGTCTTCTCCTCTCAATTTGGTGGTTACTCTTGTATCCTAGTCCCGTAGGATGTCCTTTACTTACCATTAGCTTTAGGGTTTACACTAAATGGGAAACCCTAATTTTGGTTGTGTTGTACCACTTCCTGACACCGTATACAACCCTCTCTTCCACTCATTCTAACCTCGTTAATCATTTTTCTCATCCGGGTCGACATAGGGTTAGCCTCCCCCTTGAAGAAGTCACGATCTCACAATTTTGGCATTGGTGACTGAGCATAATTGTCAATAGTGACAAGCACTATTTTCATCCATTTTGTGTGAAATGGGGACATAATTCGTCCACTCATTCCTTTTTCCCTTTTTATTGTAACCGTTAGTGGCATCCATAGACATGGTGGATGAAATTTTCCTGTTGTTTTTACCATACAACTATGCTAGAAAATATTTGCATATTAAGCAACATCCTCCATGTTCCTCCCATGGAAATGTTTTTTAGCGACCACATTATGCCCTTCCATTTCCATGTGATTCATTGAATGACTCCCATGAGTCTGACACTGAATTTTATTCAGATTTAATAGGGTCACATCAAAAGTATCCACTGCCTAGTTATGCCTTGAAATGTCATTTTCTATTGCAAAGTGAAAAGGGTGACGATTACTTCGTTGTGTTAAAGATATTTTGTTCAAGACATTGTTTGTCCTTTTCTTGTGCTTCTTTCACCCGCGCTCTCAACCTTCCATGCAAAGTAGGCTCAAAATAGAGTGCATATTAGGTTGGAGGGAATGCAATGCAACCACATTTTCATTACCAATTGTATAAGTTAGTTTTTTCCCATGCTCATCAAACAATGCCCATCTTTACGTAGGATAGACCCTGAGCTCTCTCTTTGTAGAGAAATATACAATATTAGCCTATAATTCATGACAACTCCAAGTTCATTATTCTTTTTGTAGCACTTGCAAGTTTCATTGGACAAAACAACTGCTAATAAAGATAGGATGCCTCTCTGCTCTCACCACTCATCCATCTCTTCATAAAATTGTGTTGATCGGTAAACTGATAGCATCGACATGAATGGAAAAGGTATTTGAAAGATTGAGGAGAGAAAGTAGTAGTGATTTTTTGAATTTTGACTTGAACAAGTCAATATTATGCCATTATCGGTGGGACCAAGCATACAATCTCTTCAGTTATTCTAACAATGGCTTTGGAGATACGAAACAAGTTTTTCAACAAACCCTCCACAAGAATTGGAGAAACCAAAAAATATCCCAAACTCAAGAATATTGGTTGGGGTTCTCAATTCCCTAATTACTGCCATGTTTTCGGTGTCCATAAAGACACACTCAAATGTCATTTTCAAGTTATCGTATGAATCATCTTAAAAGGTGATATGTTTCCAATTTGGCCTAGTTGCATAAACATGTTTCATTTATTCTTGGGTTTGAACTTTGAAAAGGAGTTCCCAACACACATACGTATCTTCCACATGGAAGTGATGGAAGAAATAACAACCAAAGCTTGCTTCATGTTTTGGGAGAAATGAAGGGTCCTTCTTACATTGTAACACCCACAGGAATTTAGAACATTCGTGATGACAATAACTTCATTTGTAGGCCTGTGACCATATCTTGGTGTAGAGGAGTTGGACGAGAATATTGAGGATAGGAAGTTTTGTTGAGTACCAATTAATAGGTCATGATTGGGGGGCACTTATTGCTCAAAATTCTTGTATATATTTACCCCTGGCCCCACCCATTTTTTCGTGACCACAAGTGCACACATGAGCCCTGAAGGGGGAAAAAACACCCCGCTTTCATTGACCTTGTTACTTTTTGTAGCATTGGATGGTGTTCTAGTCTCAACAATTGTTAGAGAGGCTAAGTAACACTAGAACCCCATAACCCATAAAAGGTTTAAGGAAAATCCACCTAGAGATGCCTTAATTAAGTTAACTAATCAATAATTAAATTTTTCCTAAGGATAACTTACGGAAAATAATTAATTAATAGTAATTAAGGTGAGATTTATCTAGAAACTCACATCGATCGACTAGGAAATAATCTCATCCATTGATTAAGTTTTAATCTTGGTCATTAGAGTCCCACAGTAAGATTATATGAAGAAGTTAATGGGTAGATGGAGGAACATACTAGAGATCAATTTCCTTGTGCAGTTTGATTTTCCAGATGGTAATAACATTCCACTCGAAGAGTTTGAGCTAGGGAAAGGAAGCAGAGACAATGAGTTCGAAGGAATTTTTCCAGTTTCAGAGAGTGAGAAAGAGGAGGCCAGAATTTTGATCTAGGAGGCAACGCAGAGCCCCAAGTGGGTAGTTCGATTTGGCAGAAGGGGAAGACATTTTTAGTTCTAGAGCCCAGGAAGATTTTCTAAAGGGTCGGAGAACCATTTTACCAGTCAGTAGAAGCCATGACAACTAGATTGGTAGTTGTTTCAGCTAGTGCATGTGGAAAGAAACTCGGGGGTGACGCAAAGCCTATGTAGACCACTTGGATGGATAAATTTTCAGAGGTCAGATTCGCCAGTTTGGAGATATTTATTGTACTCAAAATTTTCTCATTGCCCCTTAACAATAAAAACCCTCAGCTGTTGCAACCAGTTTTCTCACACTGGGTTTTTCTGGTTACCTTAGTCCAAAAATAAAAGTATTATATTTTTATGTGTGTGTGAAAGTATTTTTTAAGTTTCCAATTTAGCTTCCAAATCATTTTTATTTGTGAAGATTGCAATGTGATTAATTCGTTGTTGTCATAGAAATAAATTGCTAATTTAACTTATTGTTACAAGAATTAATTCCAGTTGTTGCAATATAATTTCAGTAGTGAAATTTTCACATGGTATCAAAGTGAATTTATTGAGACATGGAAGATTAGAAGCTGAAGAAGAAATTTTTTTGTTTAGAGGGATCAACTAGATGAATTTTCTAGGGGCTGCGTAATGCCTAGCTAGGTAGTGCAAATTGCTGGGCAGTTAGGTTTTTTAAATATAGGGTTGCAGAAAAAAAATGACTTGCTAGAGTGAGTGATTGCAATAGGTAGAGGAAGCACCAATAGCTCAAATTTTCACTAAGAATATTCCTTGTTTGGGCACATAAGGGTTTTGTAGCAGTTACTAGAGCAGAATTAGCATCGGGTGAAAGAGTACATGGAAGAGATGGTCAAGGCGAAGAAAATGATCTTGGATGGATTTCGGGACCATATAGTTTCACATATATCTGGCAAGAACATTGCTAAGGAGATGTGGGATGATCTCACTTAGCTGTATTAGAGTCCTTCCGAGGAACGAAAGATGTTCCTAAAAGAGAAGCTGAGAAACATTGGGATGCATAAGGGTGAAGGAATTGATCCCTTTATTACTAGAATTTAGAAAATCTGGGATCAACTTGCAGTCATGGGAGAGGTGCCACAAAATATAGAGCTTGTGCATTTGAACTTGAATAGTGTCTCCAAGGAATGAGAAGTCTTCATCCAAGGTGTTTGGGATAGGATACATTACCATTGTGGGACAAGATGTGGTGAAAACTACAACAGGAGGAGATGAGGTGAGCGCTTGTGAAAACCTCCATCACCGACAATGACAGTAGGGGTTTGAAAAAGCGATAAGGAGGAAGAGAATGTGGCCATTGCATCAAAGGTCCTAGTCAAGGACAAGAGGAAAAGAAGAAAAAGAAGGACCTATCTAAGGTAAAGTGCTTTAGGTGTGGAGAGTTTGGCCATTATAGTAATTAGCATCCTCAAAGGAAGAAGGACAAGTAGGAGAAGCAAGATCAGGTGGCAACATCTGTAGAGAGATAAATTATCCTCCAGGTTGGAGGAAGGCTTTTTCATGTTTGCAACTATACCTCCAAGAGTGAGGTGGGGCAATATGGAGCTATAGACAAATAGTCCCAGATTTGTGCAGAGGATTGGGCAGGGTTGATTTAGGTGTCTTCCTCATGGATCATTACCTTGAGCATAGGGAACTATAGTATTCAGTAGCAGGATGGATTAGTGTCAGTTGACGCAGTCAGATTCCAAAGTGAAAGTTGTATACTATGTTATCATGCTGTAATTTGAAGGCTGCAGGAAAAATCACAAGAATGTAAAATCAAACCAACTTCGGGATGGGAATCTAGCCCTTCCAATCCCAGAGAGGGCTCTCTCTGTAAAATTTATCTTTGTTGCTTGAAAATATTAGACTGGTTATGATAGTACTTGTGTTTTGGGTTTTAGAAGACTGATTGTATTCAATTTAGTTAGCATCTATTGGGCAATGGAGTGAAAAGGTAAACTGGATGGTTGCATCAATTTTTCACATAGTAAACTCAGGCAAGTTAGGAATGTTTACTGGATCTTTCAGAATAATAAGTGGATGATGGAAGAACAATGAAAACCTTCAACAGAACTAAAGAGAAATTAAGAATTCTTTAGTGTGGCATTCATTCAATTGGGAAGAACTAAAGAGCAGTAAAAATTTCTTTAGTATGGCCTCTAGTAGAAAACATACAAATTGCAAAAGCACCCAGAATAAGGTACTCAAAAGTAAATCCTATTCATCACATTTTCTATTTTGTAATTCGAATTTAGATGATTACAGTGAAGAGATGACAGTGAAACACTTTAACATAAGAAAAACATCACCAGTATTTAAGCCACAAGAATCCTATGAATGGTCTGCTTAGTATTGATGTTCTAGTGCTTTAAAAAAAACTTACAATGCTCCAACAGATCACTAATATTTCTGATCTCAAACAATCGACCCCTAATACTTCAAAAGCAGAAGTACTTATACAAAATTTACAAAGTGTTTACAATAAATGTTGTCTCTAACAGATAGGACATTTTTAGACTATATATGAACTAAAAAGCTCTAACTGCTGCAAATTAATAGTTTTGGTGGAATGTGTTGTGCAAATGTTGTTGTTGTGGAAGTGGGAGCAGGTAGGATGTGGACCCAAATTTGTGGTTGTGCTGGTAGATGAACTCTCTTTTTCTTAGTAATTCACTCAATTGCTTGTTGATCCTCTGACTTGATAATCTGAGACTTCCCTCACTGATAGTTGATCCTGTGACTTCCCTATTGTTTTATTATCCATTAGTGTCACAAAATATTTTGGAATATATATATATATATATATTTGGAATAATATTTCTAAAATATTTTAAATGAAATTTATAATTAAATTTCTACAAAACCATGTGTAGTTTTGTTTCTATTACTCCTTCCTCTGTAAATTCATTTTATCTGTATGTAAATTCCTTTTACCCTTGTAGAATACCTAGATGGTTTTGCAAAACCATGTGTTGATTTGTATGGTTGGAAGAGTATTCTCACTTTACTCTTTTACTTTTACCTCTGACATGATTTTACACCTGTAAATTGATTTCACCTTAATCTTTTATTGTGAAATGCATTTACATGAATGTTATCTTTGCACTCATATACATTAATTTCATGTGAAATTTTCCCTTTTATTTTCTCTGATAAATTCATGGCATCCGTGAATTTTATTTCATGTGTCGTTGTAAAACCATTTTACCTTTGAATCTCCGTCCACAACCTTAGTCTCATATTGCCTGTAGCTATATAATTTGACCTCAAGTATGGTTTTATTTCATGTGTCGTTGTAAAACCATTTTACCTTTGAATCTCCTTCCACAACCTTAGTCTCATATTCCCTGTAGCTATATAATTTGACCTCAAGTATGGTTTCAACCGTAGCTCTGAAATATTACCACATTCTCATGTTTATGTATTTCACTTGAAATTAATCCACCCTATATTCCCGTCACATTTATAAGGTTCAAAACCAAAACAGTTAATGGTTTATCCCACCACCTTAAAGTGGTAGGTGGTATTATTTTGGAGGACGCGATATAATGTTGGGTTGCCACGTAGCAAAAAGGTGGGCTGGGAAAACCACTAATCTCGCGTGCTTTTTGAGTGTTAAGTGTTGGATGCCTGCACCATATGGAATTTTAACCGTTCATTTATTTTTACATCTCAAGGCAAATAAAAATGAAGGGGATTTAATTCTTAGTGGATGGTGGGACATTAGTTGACTTTGCAGGGGGAAGAGGTAGTATAGGCTTGCAGGTAGAAATTAATATAAAGTCCAAAACATTATATTAATAGGGTTTTGTGAAGTAAGGGGTAAAAAGAGGGATTTTATATATATATATATATATATTTTATTTTACTTTATGGATTTATCCCACATTCACAAGGGAACATTCTTCATGATGGTTTATATAAACCCATAGTTACATCACATTTTGACAAGATAAGCCCAAGGATACCCACTTGCGCTTGGTGTTAGGTGTGCTAGGATTAGGTATTGTGAATGTACATTGCATGGAGATGGAGTGGGAGCTAAGATTTTAGGCTTATTTTTTTATGCAAATTTCAATAAAATCCAAGGCTTTAAAACCAAAATCTCTGTGATATATAACCTTTTTGTCACACAAACCTATTCATAATTATTTGAAAGCAGGTATTTAGCTTATGCTAGGGTAATATTCAGATGAATTAACAAGGAAAGTGGGTGATAAAACAGAAAGCTGAGTAAAGGATGATGGAAAATGGAGAGGAAGCGGGGCAAGTCAGCAAGCCAAAAGCTTCATCATGAGAGCAATAAATAATATCTGAATCATTAGATTTCCTATAATTATAGGACCCTAACATTGACTCCAGCTTTGGGATGGAAGTATCCTTGGAGGTACGAAGAACCGTAGATCTCTGAGTTTATAGATCAGTGCCTTCTACATTGGGTTGTTCTCAAATCTGCAACCTGTTCTGCCAACTCTCAAACTAAAATCAAAACCACTTTGCATACTGAACATTGAACTACACACTGAACTGAAAGTTGAGAAGCAAATTGAATTTGAAACTAAAAAAAAAGGCTCAGAGTCCTGAGCTTATTTGCACCTTGCTACCTACCCTATATTGTTGAAAATCAAGCTAACTTAAATAATACATAAATCCCAATGAAGCCAATCAAACAACTACAGAAACAAATGGACTGCTTGACTGATTGTCAGTAACTCAAAAGTATAATTTGATCATGTGTCCATATAATCAAAGATGTGATATATAATGGCAACTGCTGATGTATTTGGTCCTTATAGAGAAAACATGTTTGAAAACTTCAACCAAAAAGAACCTCCATGTAATCTGTTATAGGATCAACAAAAGCATAATGTATGATATTTGCTTCTAGGCCTTCAATGACTAATTGATTAGTTGTATCCTCAATATTAAACGTTGAAACTACTTCTTTCATCTTGTACTTGAAAGCATAATCATCTTCAATCTGCCAGTCAAAAGATAGTACAATTTCCTCTTGCTTTGGAGAAGGAAGATTTCCCAAGAATTCTTTAGGATCTCGGAAATTATATGGCTGAATTTGAGAATGCAAAAGTTTAATGCCATTTTCATATTTTTCAGCAACTAACTCAAGAACACATATTTTAACTTTATGAGAAAATTTTCTTGATTTGAAAATAAGAAACACAACTCTTAAAAAATATTCATCAAGCTGAAATTCTGATAACCCATCCCTGAAGTCATTTAAATTTTCATAAAATGAAAGGTTGGCCACAAACCTTGTTATCCTGTATCACCATTAATGCTTTGGAATATGGATTCTTTGGTTATGGAATTGTTTTGAACTTTGAAGCTCTGGATCTTGAACAATGGAGTCGCCAGGTGAAAGGTATAACCTTCTGGTGTCTAATCGTTGTTCACCATCAACAATCATATCTGAAATTTGATGCACTTTTTTGAGGAAGATAAAATGTTCTTTCCCCAGTATGGCCACCACTATGTTATCACCCTATAATTTGAAGGTTGTAGGACAAATCACTTCGGGATCGTAATCTAGCCCTTCCAATCCCAGAGAGGGCTCTCTCTGTAAAATTTATCTTTATTGCTTGAAAATATTAGACTAGTTATGATAGTACTTGTGTTTTGGGTCTTGGAAGACTGATTGTATTCAATTTAATTAACATCTATTGGGCAATGGATTCAAAAGGTAAACTGAATGGTTGCATCAATTTTTCACAGAGTAAGCTCAAGGCAAGTTAGGAATGTTTACTAGATCTTTCATAATAATAAGTGGATGATGGCAGAATAATGAAAACCTTCACCAGAACTAAAGAGCAATTAAGAATTCTTTAGTGCGGCATTCAGTCAATCAAGTAGAACTAAAGAGCAGTCAAGAATTCTTTAGTATGGCCTTCAGTAGAAAACATATTGCAAAAGCATCCAGAATAAGGTACTCAAAAGTAAATCCTATTCATCACATTTTCTATTTTGCAATTGGAATTTAGATGATTACAGTGAAGAGATGACAGTGAAACACTTTAACATAAGAAAAACATCACCAGTATTTAAGCCACAAGAATCCTATGAATGGTGTGCTTAGTATTGATGCTCCAGTGCTTTAAAAAAAAACTTACAATGCTCCAACATATCACTAATATTTCTGATCTCAAACAATCGACCCCTAATACTTCAAAAGCAAAAGTATTTATACAAAATTTACAAAGTGTTTACAATAAATTTTGTCTCTAACAGATAGGACATTTTTAAACTGTAGATGAACTAAAAATCTCTAACTGCGGCAGATTAATAGTTCTAGTGGAATGTGTTGTGCAAATGTTGTTGATGTGGAAGTGGGAGCAGGTAGGATGTGGACCCAAATTTGTGGCTGTGCTGGCAGATGAACTAGGAGATGCAGATGTATCTCTCTTTTTCTTAGTAATTCACTCAACTGCTTGTTGATCCTCTGACTTGATAATTTGAGACTTCCCTCACTGATAGTTGATCCTGTGACTGCCCTGTTGTTTTATTATCCATTAGTGTCACAAAATATTTTGGAAAATATATAATAATATATAATAATATTTCCAAAATATTTCCAAAATATTTTAAATGAAATTTATAATTAAATTTCTACAAAACCATGTGTTGTTTCCAATCCGTGGTTTTGTTTTCTCTTTTCAAGAATTCACAAAACCATGTGTAGTTTTGTTTCTATTACTCCCTCTATAAATTCATTTTATCTGTATGTAAATTCCTTTTACCCTTATAGAATACCTGGATGGTTTTGCAAAACCATGTGTTGATTTGTATGGTTGGAAGAGTATTCTCACTTTACTTTCACCTACAACATGATTTTACACGTGTAAATTGATTTCACCATGCCTGTAAATTGATTTCACCTTAATCTTTTATCATGAAATGCATTTACATGAATGCTATCTTTTATAATTTTACCTCAAGTATAGTTTCATTATGGCATTCTCATATCTCTGTATTTCACTTGAAATTAATCCACCTTATATTCGCTTAACATTTATAAGATTCAAAACCAAAACAGTTAATGGTTTATCCCACTGCTTTAAAGTGGTAAGTGGTATTATTTTGGAGGACGCGATATAACCATGTAGAAAAAAGGTGGGCTGGGAAAACCACTAATCTCGTGTGCTTTTTGAGTGTTAAGTATTGGATGATCCGAGGGCACGATATGGAATTTTAACAGTTCATTTATTTTTACGAATCTCGAGACAAATAAAAATGAAGGGGGTTTAATTCTTAGTGCGAGGTGGGCCATTAGTTGACTTTGCAGGGGGAAGAGGTAGTATAGGCTTGCGGGGAGATTTTTTGATTTTTTTTTTTTGGTTACAGAGGAATCAACAACTAAAGCAGCCTCGCAACTAGTGTAACACGGGGTCGATTCTGACCGCTACCTCTATAATCCCTGAGAAACTGCGCCCGCCCCTCTCCACAACTTTCGAGTTAGTCCGGGGGATTTGAACTCGTGACCTTTAGTACGGAGCCCGCCTTTTTAACGAACTTCACCGCAATGTGATTACCAACTCGCCTACCCCGTGGGGCTTTGTGGGGAGAAATTAATATAAAGTCCAAAACTTTATATTAATAGAGTTTTGTGAAGTAAGGGGTAAAATGAGGGATTATATATATATATATATTATATATATATATATATTATATATATATATAATATATATATATATATATATATATAATTTTAATTTATGGGATTTATCCCACATTCACAAGGGAACATTCTTCATGATGGTTTATATAAGCCCATAGCTACATTGTGTTTTGACAAAATAGTCAAGGCTACCAACTTGTGCTTTGTGTTAGGTGTGCTAGGCTTAGGTATTGTGAATGTAGGTTGTATGGAGATGGAGCGGGAGCTAAGCTTTTGGGCTTATTTTTTATGCAAATTTCAATAAAATCCAAGGCTTTAAAACGAGAAGCTCTGCAATATATAACCTTTTTGTCACACAAAATTATTCTTAATGATTTGAAAGCAGGTATTTGGCTTATGCTGGGGTAATATTCAGATGAATTAACAAGGAAAGTGGGTGATAAAGCAGGAAGCTGAGTAAAGGATGATGGAAAATGGAGAGGAAGCGGGGCGAGACAGGAAGCCAAAATCTTCATCATGAGAGCAACAAATAATATCTAAATCATCAGATTTCCTATAATTATAGGACCCTAACAGACTAGTTGTAGTCAGGTGTTGAGGCTTTATTGCAGAGTCAACAATAGTGAAGATTCCCTAGTGGATAGTGGAGTGTCTAGTAGCAATTAGATGCAACAAAAAGACATAGTTGATTCAATATTTCAGATGCCTCTCAGTTTCAATAGTTGTCATAGCAACAATAGTAAGAGGGAGATGCAATGCAAATGCAGAGTTGGCAGCAGTATAACAGTGTTAGGAACAACACAAATGCAACATCAGAGTTGCACAATGGTTGGTTAGCAGTGGCAGGTAGTCACAATAGCCAAACATCATAAGTGTGTATGGGAGGATGGTGTAGTAGACATGGTGTTGGAGGAGCTCAACATTAAAACACCTTCCTCGCTAAGAGGGAGTGTTAGTTTTTGTAGCATGAGATGGCGTTCTAGTCTCGACAGTTGTTAGAGAGGTTAAGTAACACTAGGACTCCATAACCTAGAAAAGGTTTAATGGAAATCCACCTAGAGATGCCTTAATTAAGTTAATTAATCAATAATTAAAATTTTCCTAAGTCTAACTTAGGGAAAATGATTAATTAACAATAATTAATTGAGGAAGGTGATATTTCTCTAGAAACTCACATGGATTGACTAGGAAATAATTACAGCCATTGATTAAGTTTTAATCTTGGTCGTTGGAGTCCCACAGTGAGATTATAAGAAGAATTTGATGGTAGATGGAGGAATGGACTAGAGATCGATTTCCTTGGGTAGTTCAATTTTCCAAAGAGAAGAAACATTTTGTCGGAAGAGTTCGAGCCAAAGAAGGGAAGTAGAGACAGAGAGGGGCAGAAACAGTGAGTTCGAAGTAAGTTTTCTAGTTTCAGAGAGTCATAAAGAGGAGGCCGAAAATTTTCTCCAGGAGGCTACACAAAGGCAACACAAGGCCTCATGTGGGTAGTTTGATTTGGCTTAAGGGGAAGACATTTTTAGTTCTAGAGGTCGGTAATATTTTCCAGAGGGTCGGAGAAGCATTTTCCCAGTCAGCAACAGGAAAGACAACTAGATTGGAAGTTGTTCCAAGAAGTGAGTGTGGTAAGTAGTGTTAGGGTGACATAGAGCCTACGCAAACCACTTGGACGACTAGCTTTTGAGAGGTTAGACAATGTTTGAATTACTCGGAGAGGGTAAAATCCATCAGTAAATATTTTCTAGTATTTCTCTTATGTAGATTTTGCCAGTTTGGCAACATTTATTGTACTCAGAATTTTCTCACTACTGCTTGATAATGAAAACCCTCAGCTGTTGCAACTGATTTTCCCACATTGGATTTTTCCGGGGACTTTAGTCCAAAAATAACAATGCTATATTTTTATGTGTGTGTGTGCCAACCTTTTCTCAGTTTCCAGTTAATCCTCTGCAATATTTTTATTTGTGAAGGTTCAAGTGTGATTAATTCCTTGTTGTCATAGCAATAAAATGCTAAATAATTTATAGTTAGAAGAATTAATTCCAGTTGTTGCAATAGAATTTCAGTAGTGAAATTTTCATATATCTAACAACCTGCCACTAACAACATAAGACCAATGTTGAAATAGATTTCCTTTAAAAGGTTGTCCATGAATGTTGTTAAATTTAAATGGTTTGATTTGACATGGTTTCATAGTTGCGTGCAATCTCTTTGGAGTTGGGTGGTTGTGGAACTTTGGCCATTTATAGGCCTTCCTAATAAAAGGATGATGAAAGGAGGAGGGGGGTCTAAAATTCCACCTATTGGTTGTACAAAGAAACAAGAATATAGCAATAAGATTGGGCTGCATTATTAAGCCATTTTGGTCTTAAAAGAGAAGCAAGAGTGGGAAGATTCAACTCATTGATTGTTTTCTAATGAAAATATTATGCTTGTTGATTGGGGAAGGTTACAACTCGCTTGAATCTATTTGAAGAAATAAAGTGCTTCCCAAATTCCAAGTTGCTTCGAGCCTTTGTTCCACTAGATGTTCTGCAAATGCTAGCAGTGGCACAGGTCACTACTTTTTCTTCTCAAAGGGGATATGATTAGATACATGGGAACTCTTATGGGGATTATACCCATCAAAGGTATAGATTTATTTCCCTTCACGAAAATATCAATTTCACTTTTGTAAGTTTGGTTCTATCCCATTCATATACAATCCAACATCTGTGATTGCACTTTCAGATTCTGCATGCTAGGAAATTGGTCCTAAGAAATTCGATTACAATCCAATTGCTAAGAAAAAACTTGGTCCATTCTAGCACATGGATCATGGAGAAGAAAATTAAGAAACTAAAAGCATAAACAAAAGAATAGCGTTGCAGGAATTGCGCCACTCCATGTCCCGAAGGCTGGAACCATGCACTGTGCGGGTTCATGCTTGAACCGGTCTCGGAACAACGTTCCCAAATTTTGGAACCACGCTTCCACCCAAAATCACAGTTCTTGCCATTGTGGAACTGTGACGTTTTTGTGCATGAATTTGCCATGGTTCCACAATGCTTCACATGTGGTTCTAGAGGAAAATGAAGGGTTCCATAGTGCATTGCACGTGGTTTTGAGGGAGCGACATTTTTGTTTTTTGGTTTTCATTAACTTTGGGTTGAGGGTGGGAGGTAAGGTGGGTTTAGGCATGAGGGAGAGCGAGAGTAGATGCATGTTTTGATATATTTTGTAGCTAATTTTGCAACTCTCTTAATAGACAAAAACAACTACCAATAGATCTTGTGACAAGTTTGAAAATGGAGCACTACACTTAGAGGCCTTGGGAAGATAGAAAATGGAGTATGATATGGTCTTACTCCCCTTTTGGATGGAGTTATCGTGGCTGCATGTAGATATTTTGTTGGAGACTTGAACACATGGCATGCTTAATTATTGTTTTATGCATTTTTTATGTCGTCCACTTTGATTTGATAGTAGATATTGGTTTGTTATGCCATCATAGGCTAGATCCAAGGTGTCATGTCCCTTCTCAAATATTAGTCACGGGGTGCAGCTACACGATTTTGGCATCATTTTTGGCTTAGGTGGAGGACCCCACACACAGAACTTAGGAACTATAGACAATTCAACATTATTTCTAGAAGCTAGTGGAATGTGGGGGCCACCCACATGAATAATTCGAACTTGTCCAAGGCATGCGTCGGAGGGAATTGAATTAGTGGAAGGAGGGGCCCACAAGAGGCTAAGGGGATCCAAGGTGATAAGAGAGGAAGGAGCTCTCATTTTGTGACATCTTGATCATTTGACAAACAAACATACCTTTGTATGCTCTGCTGCTTAGCGAGTCTACTAGCTATTTAGTCACAAGTATTCCGCAGGGGAGATCCAACCTCTACTTCGGGGGACTATCCATGCCTGCCCTAGGGAGGTTGTTCCATAGAGATTTCAGGGGTTCCAACATTGACACATTCCATCCAACCACGCAGGGGAGGAGTTTGCGTATTTTCTGGGCAGTGAAAAACATGTAGAAGAGGGTTGAGCTAGCCAGGAGGTCCCTAGCTTGTTGGGAGTTTCGGGAGCTAGAAAGGTTGCTAGTTGAGGACATTTTCAGTGAGTTTTGCAGCCAACCAGTCAGGGGATAGTAGTACAAAATTCTGGGCAGATGGATTGCATAGAGGCCTCTGGCAGCAAATTCGTGGTGCTTAGGAGAGAAGTCATCCAAGGAGCAAGGATTTGATCATCACAGGTGAACCCAACATTCTTGGGGTGTTTTCAGAGGGATTTGCAGGCTTTTTCCTGCAAGTCGAATTTGGCAGCAGCAGCTACGGAAATTCTCCAAGGAGGCTGAAAATCCAAAGTCAAAATCAAAGAAATTCCCTTCTGGGTTTTGTCTAAGGAGTATAAGGCTGAAAGGATATAATTTTCTGGGTGGTTTTTGGGCACATTCTAGTAGGTAGAAGTTCATCAGGACAACAATTTTACTGGGACGTCGCAGTGCAGAGTGGTGCAACAACTAGGCAACCTTCAAATCAGCTATTCCATCACCTGGGTTTGGTCCATCTTGTCCTTGAGACAAGCCTAGGTGCACCATCTCATTTATATTGTACCTATACTCTCATATTTATAATATATGGCTCAACAATTCCAAATTTATAGTGTTTTATGGGTGTATAATACATGTTTTTAATTTTATGTTCTTGCACTATTTATTTGTTTAGAATATCACTCATATTTCCACTTAGGAAAATTATAGTGGTATCAGAGCCTAGTTCTTGGCGCAGTTGTGGGATTGGTTTCCTATGAGAGGAGAAGACCGAGAGAACATCACTTACCAGAGGCAGAGGTACAAGAGCATAGAAAGGGAGCTAGAAATTACACCATATATGGAGGAAAGAGGGAAAGTAGTGGTCGAAGAGGAGGAAATGGCAGAGCCCAAGAGCTTGGAGAAGATGGCTTTCGATAGCCTCTTGAGGGCTTTGAGTGACTTGGACAAGGGACAGAAAGACATGCTGGAGGAGATCAAATAACATAACAAAGACATGGCCACACCAAGAGGGTTTTTGTGTGGAAAACTTTCCGGGCTTCTCAACCTTTTGATCACCCCTCACGGGTAGAGCATCGCCCTTAATCTAGTGTGCCAACTAGGGCTACATTACCTCTTTCATGCCAATGGCACAAATCGAACCAACAAGGGAGGAAGACACTCCCCACATGGGGGATTACTTCAGAGAGTGGTAGGCAATGGACGAAGATTTCAAAGAATCCCTCTCCTTCAGATATTACTGCAAGCTCAAGTAGAGTGAGAGGAACAAGGGGTATGGAGGACAAGGGTCCCAAAACTATGAGCTGCAGAGAACTATAGGGAGGATGTATTTCCCTACATTTGATGGCACTGCCAAGTGCACAGCCAGGGCTTGGGTTGAAAAGATGGACACATACTTTCAACTCAACTAGATGACAGAGCAGGAAGCCATTAAGATGGCAACGCTGCACTTGGAGGGGGAAGCCCATGACTGGTGGTTTCATAGCCTGACCACTTTGGGGCATGCCCAGATAGTTTCTTATGAGGACTTCACCAAGAGGGTGGTGGAGTTATTTGATCAGAGGGATCTAGAGGCATCTTTCATGGAGTTGACACAACCACACCAAACAGGAAACCCATAGTAGTACTTCTCAGATTTTCTACATGTGTCAGTGATGGTCTCGGATCTGTCTGAGGCAAGGAGGGTATACACCTTCATTGAGGGCTTTCTTGAGCCTCTATGTGGACTGGTGAAGTCACGTGGACCCTTTACGCTGCAAGAAGCGGCGGGGTGCGCTAGAGATTTACAAGGGGCCATCCCTAAGACCGGAGTGCCATTTCCTGCACAAACCCCTTTTCCACAGAAGGGGCATGAGACTAGACCCCCACCACCGAGGACCACATAGGGGAGGGGGTAGCTAGATGAGGAGACATTGAAGGACCTTTAGAGGAGGAAGTTGTGCTTCACATGCAGAAAGCCCTTGGCACCTGGCCATAGGTGCACAACGAATAGAGCACATTACATTGAGGTCTTTTCTGATAGTGACTAGGAGGACGAGGTGGAGCAAGATTGTGGTGGACAGATGGATAGAGTCCGGGGTATAGAGGGAAACCACCACCATCTCCATAGGGAGGGGCATCTCTTGCCTCATCAAGAGGAATCCTTGCTTCTTTATTGCGGGATTCCTAAGTTTTTGACACTCATGATCAGAGGTATAGTACAGGGACAAAGGGTGTTGGTAATGGTGGACAATGAGGCTACCCACAACTTCATAGATGCATAGTTGGTCCAGAGGAGAGGCCTCACTACAACATAGTTTGAGGGGTTCTTCGTCCTAGTACCAGGTGACTGTACCATCCAGTGTACTAGATACATGCCCTCCTTGACAATTGTTGTGGGAAACTACTCGACAACACACCATTTCTTTGTGGTTGATGTGCCAGACACCAACATGGTGGTGGGTGTCTAGTGGTTGTATTCCCTTGGGCGAGTCATGGTGGGTGTCCAGTGGCTGTATTCCCTTGGGCGAGTCACGACAGATTGGAGGAAACCTGAGATGGAGTTCATGAGGCCAGATGGAAAACTGGTGATCTTGAGAGGCATATAGTCTTATCTGCCTCAGATAGTTTCGGCCCACAGGATGGAGGAAGATCTTCGGCCTGGGGACATTGCAAGGGCAGTCGAGTTGAGGATCTCAGAGGTTGGGAGTCAGGCATAGTCACCACCAATAGAAATACAGGCTCTACTGGATAGGTACGCAGTAGTGTTCGAAGACATTTCGCCAGGGAAACCACTAGATAAAGGGTTTGAGCACACCATTGAGCTGGAGACGGGTATACAAACAACCATCACTACTCCTTACAGGCACCCCAAATCCTATAAGGACGAGATAGAGAAGGCCATTTAGGAGCTTCTTACGTTGGGCCATATCAGGCCTAGTTCTAGTCCTTTTGCTTCTTTTGTAGTGCTGGTGAAGAAGAAGGATGGGACCCTCAGGATGTGTATCGACTGCCGAGCCCTTAACCGGAAGACCCTCAAGAATTGGTACCCTATTCCCTGCATTGATGAGCTGATGGATGAGCTTAGAGGAGCCACTTACTTCTTTAAGATTGATCTGTGTTTGGGGTACTACTAGATCAGAGTTCGGGATCACAGCATCCCAAAGACAACATTCTAGTGCCACTATGGGCACTTTGAGTTTCTGGTCATGCCATTTGGACTGACCAACACTCCTGCCACATTTCAGTCATGCATGAACCACATCTTTCGGGGACTGCTGAGGAGGTTTGTGCTAGTATTTTTTTTATGACATCCTGATCTATAGTCGAACATGGGAGGAGCACCTCTAACACTTGGAGGAGGTACTGCGCATTCTGGAGGAGTAGTAGTTTTATGCCAATCTCTCCAAGTGAGAGTTTGGATTGATGGAGATACCCTATCTCGGGAATATCATTAGAGAAGACGGGGTGAACTTTCATGAGGAGAAGATTCGGGCCATCCGAGATTGGCCAGTACCCTGAGATGTGAAACGCTGAGAGGCTTCTTGGGCATTTACACTTACTACGGGAAGTTTTTCAAAGGGTTCTTGCCAGTGTTTTAAGACCTGGCCGAATCAACACTGAAACGACCGAGTCAAATCGGGTTAATGGGTGGCTGGGTCGAAACGACCAGTGACTCAGACTGACTGGCCGTGTTGTTATCGAGCTGGCTGAGTTGGATACTGACTCAACCGGCTCGGCCAAGTTTGAGCCAACTCAATCGGCTTGGTAAGAGCGGCCACTCAACAGTTTTCAACAATTTTTTTTTAATTGGTTTTTTGGGACCCCAAAGCCCATTCTAATGTGCCTTTGGGTTCTTTGGGGTCCATTTCCCTCTCCTAAACCCTATAAAACCCACCCAACCCCTATCATCAGCCATCTCATTGCATTTGAGTGAGAATTTGTGAGGAGTTGTGGAGTTTGTTTTTGGAGCAACAGTGAGGAGTCTTGGGCAAGCATTGTAGCAGGAGTGAGGAGCTTCTTGGGCAGCCATTGGAGCAACATTGAAGAGTTGGTTTGTTGGAGAAACTTTGAGGAGGTTGTTTGTGCTTAGAGGAATTTTTTTTCACTTCTAAAAATCTGTGGTTTCTTATTTATTTTTTTGTGCAAATATGGAAATTGAAAAGAAAGAAATGAACATTGAAGTAATGCTATTGTTGTTGTTTTTATTTTCAGATTTTTTTCCTTTGATTTCCAAGTGAAAAAATGGCACCTAGAGTGAAAGATGTTGCTTGGGCATATGTTGAAATGGTTGATATTTAAATGTATTGCAAATTTCTCCATAGAAAAATTAAGGATGGTACTGGGGGCATTAATAGGTTGAAACAACACTTGGTAGGGATTAGAGGCCAAATTACTCCATGTGAATCACCAGAAATTGGGGAGATTAAGAAGGATTTGTTAAATAAATTTGAGAAGTTTAAAGAAGAAAAGGCTAGGAAAAAAGAAATGGAGGCTAAAATTGGGAGGAAGAGGAGTATACAAAAAATGATGGCTAACATCCCCCATTTTGATTTTGAGGGTTCTTCTTCTATCCCTTGTACTGATGCATCCAACCCCTTCCGATATGTTCCTCCCTCTTTGGAGTCTATTTAAGAAAAGGGTAAGGGTAAAATGAAAAAGAAGGGTGATATGAATATCAAAAGTTATTTCACTGTCTCACCTTCCTCTCCATCAGATGCACATGGTCCTGAAGCTAGTAGAACTTTGCAGCCCACTTTAGATGACCATTGGAAGAAAGAATTGAGGGAGACTGCTTGTGATTACATATGTAGATGGTAGTATGGTGCTAATATCCCATTCAATGCTTCTCGTTCACCATATTATGATCCTATGTTTGATGCCATACATGATGCTGGAAAAGGCTTCAAAGGCCCTACTATGCATGAGATAAGGGGGTATCGTTTGTAGAAAGAAATTGTCTCCATTAATGAGTATTTGAAATATTTCAAGGAATCATGGGAAAGAGCAGGATGTACCATCATGTCATATGGATGGACTGATCAAAGGAACCATACCATCATAATCTTTCTTATCTTCTGCCCACAAGGAACCATGTTTCTAAAATCAGTTGGTGCATCTAATAGGGTGAAAGATGGACAATTGTTGTTTCAGTTATTGGATGAGGTTGTTGAGGAAGTGAGGTTGGCTAATGTTGTTCAAGTCATCATAGGTAATTCCTCTAACTATGTTCTTGCTGGTAAATTGTTAGAGGAAAAACACAAAACCATATTTTGGACCCGAAATGCTACACATTACATAGATCTCATGCTTGATGATATTGGCAAATTAGATTGGGTCAAAAACACTGTAGATCATGCCAAAAGCATAACAAAATTTATCTACAATCATTCATGGATTTTGAGCCTTATGAGGAGACACCCAGGGGGTAGGGATATTATTAGGCCTACTATCAGTAGATTTTCTACTCATTTTTTGACATTGCAATCTATGCTTTCACAACATAGAAACTTGCAAAATATATTTTCTAGTAATGAATGGAATCAAAGCCAGTGGTCTCTCAAACAGGAAGGCAAAGAATTGAAAAAGAAAGTTAATGAAGAAATTTTTTGGAGAAAGGCAGCAAAGATTGTGAAGGTTGCTGAGCCACTGGTTAAGGTGTTGTGGTTGGTGGATGGGGAAAGATTGGCTATGGGCTTCATTTATGAGGCTATGGATTAAGCAAAGGAGCAAATAAATAGGGCATACAAGGATAAAGTGGCTAAGTATGGGCCCATTTTGGAAATCATTGATGAAATATGGAACAATCAACTCCATCACCCTATACATGCAGCTGGGTATTTTTTGAACCCACGATATCATTATAAAGCTCTGGCGGCAAGAGCTTTGAGTGGGGAGGTTAGAGATGGATTTATTGACCGCATTGATCACATGATCCAATTGGAGTGTGATAAGCTAGAGATACACTGACAGGTCACAACCTTCAGCAAAGCCATAGGTACCTTTGGGAAGAACCTAGCAAAGATTGCAAGGGAAGCAGATGAGCCAGGTAAACAAAAATTTCAATTTTCAAATACTTAATACTTATTTTGTTAAATCATTTATAATTTGAAATTTGGATATAATTTGTAATTTTTTTGAGCTAACTCATTACATTCCTATGTTTTGCAACATGATGGTGGGAGGATTTTTGTAGCCATTGTCCTCAATTGTAGAAGTTTGCAATTCGTATTTTGAGTCAAAATTGTAGTGCTACTGGGTGTGAGTGTAATTGGTCTATCTTTGATAGGATTCACATGAAAAAGAGAAACCGTTTGGATCAAAAAGGATTAAATGATCTAGTCTATGTCCAATAAAACCTTTTGCTCAGATGCAACCAATTGCTGAACAAAAGACCTGATTTAGATCCTATTGTGTTGGAAGATATTGATCCAACATCAAATTGGGTAGTGGAGAGTCATCCAATAGAGTTTGATTCTGATGAGGAACTTGATTTTGATTTAAATACAGTGGAATCACTTAAACATAATGTTCATTTGAATGCATATCCACTTGTACTAGCCTTAGGGCCAGCCCCAAGTCCTCTAGTTGCAGGCACTTCCTCTGCTCAGACACGACGAAAGCGCATATCTCGTCTATCTCAGCAGCCACCAGCTGCACAACCTGCTAGTGCTACCACTTCTACAGTTGTAGTTGGAGATGATGAGGAGGAGGAGCCATGGGCTTCCCTGTCTGACTTTGATTCAGAGGTTGAGCTAGATGATGTTGACTCCTCTAGCAGTAGCTAGTAGTACTGGTCATAGTTTACTATTGTTGTAGAGGCCATTTCTAGCCTCCTTGGTTATGTGTTTTTGTTTTGATCTCTATATCATCATCATGTATGTATTGGACAATGCATTGGGTACTATTTTGATATAATGGAATATTCATGAGCCTACTTTGATCATATGTTGTCTTCTATATATATTCTAAAGCTTTGTGTTTGGAAACATGAATGAATCTTTAAAATTATGTTTTTTTATTATAAAAAAATAAATATTTAATGTATTTTTTACAACGATCGAGTCATTGAAATCGAACCAGCCGAGTCGGGGTCGACCCTCGGCCGAGTTGGAGTTTTAAAACATTGGTTCTTGCAGCTGGCAGCACCCTTGACCGACTTGACCAAGAAAGGGGCCTTCGCATGGACTGCGGTAGCATAGACCGCCTTCAATCGCCTCAAGGAGGTGATGCGCAGTTGCCTTGTTCTAGCACTCCCAGATTTTTCCCAGCCATTCACTGTGGAGTGTGATGCATCAAGGGTAGGAGTTGGAGCCGTATTGTCATATGAGTGGCATCCCATAGCTTTCAAGAGTCGGAAGCTCCTACCATATGAGTTGTCATATTCCATATATGACAAGGGAATGCTAACCATTATGCATGCATTGGCCAAGATCCGCTAGTACTTGGTGGGCAACCAATTTTGAGTGAAGACTGATCACAACAGTCTTCGACATTTCATGGGGCAGCAAGGCCTCAATAACAAGCAGTAGAGATGGGTCAGCAAGGTGCAGTCCTACGATTTTTACATTGAGTATGTACGGGTCAGGCACAATGTGGTGGTCGATGCTCTATCTAGGAGACCATCTGGGCTATCTCTCATGAGCATATGCTAGGATTGGAAGGCTCAGCTATTGGTAGAGTACTCCAAGGACAAGAAGGCCTGCGAGGTGCTAGAGGGGACACATGCAGATGAGTGTTACCATGTGATGGATGAGGTCATCTATTACAAGGGGTGCATTTACTTAGTGCCCAACTTGCAGTTGAGGGAGAGGGTACTCTAGGCAGCTCACGATTCACCACTGTTTGGACACCAGGGGTTCCGGAAGACTTACATGGTTGTTCAAGAGAGGTTCACATGGAAAGGCCTCAAGGAGGACGTGTTGTAGCACGTAAGGGAGTGTGAGGTGTGCCAGTGAAACAAGGGGGAGATGACTCACCCTGTAGGGCTACTACAACCACTTCCCATTCCAGAGGGGAAATGGGAAAATATTTCGATGGATTTCATCATTGGGCTCCCCACGGTACATGGGAAGGATTGCATATATGTAGTGGTCGATAGGTTGACCAAATTTTTCCACTTCTTCACCATCCCCACTAGATGCACTACTGCAAAGGTTGCCGAGTTGTTCTTCTGGGAGGTTTTCATGCTACATGGGCTCCCCAAGAACATTGTGAGTGACAAAGACAACATATTTATGGGTGGCTTTTGGCAGGATCTCTTTAGGTTGGTTGGGACGGAGTTCACTCCTAGCACTAGTTATCACCCTCAGATGGACGGCCAGATGAAGAGGGTCAACCAGTGGTTGGAGGGGTACTTGAGGAATTATGTGACAGGTCAGCAGAGGACATGGATTTGACGATTGAACTTGGGCGAGTTCTGCTAAAACGCCACGCACCACATGTATA
>APFE031271594.1:2878-5378 GCA_000404065.3 Pinus taeda | reverse complement strand
TGAAATTTACTATTATTCTATGCTAAATTGTTAAAATTTTGGTCTTTTGCAGCGTTGCATAATTGCATGTGCCATGTATGAATGGGTGAATGTCCCTAGAGGTTATTTTTTTTTTTAAATACCTTGATAAGTCATCAATTATTGCATATCGAAGTGTAAAATCTTATGGTAGCTACTCTCATGTCCTAATTTCCATGTGAAGTTGTCTAGAGGTCTCCTTGATTGGGTATAGTCTCTCCAAATCACAAGTTCATTTTGACTCCATCTCTCCCAAAGGCAAGGCACTAGTCCATCCACTGGTGCTCACCTAAACACTTATTTTGTTTGCCTCGTCTCTCTAGCCTAACCACCATAGGTAACCTAGGGCATCAAATAAATCACATTGCAACCATCAAAACACCTCGATTTTTGGTCCATAACTGTGCTAGGGTTTCCTCTAGAGGTCCTCCAAATTTGACGCAATTCCTATAGTGGGATCCTGAGATATAGCAAGCCTTGGCTCTAGGACCATTTCTTGCACTAGGTTTCCCTTAGTTAATGTCCTAATTTGGATCATTACATTCAATCCTGAAAATAAAATTTGTCTGTTGGTCCTCTTCTCTTCCCTTATTTGGTCAAGCCCCTCCTTGGTTGATCAATTCCATACCCTTGTCCTAATTTTAGGTCCACTTGGTTCTTTGTGGTCTTGCAACTTTATAACTCTAATTTCATAAAGATTACACAAAGGCCAATTCTCCATAAGGATTTTTTGGTCCAGGAACCATCTTTACAAGATATATTCCCAAAACTTAGCCTTGAGAGTCCTCATAGCCTTTCTTAGAGAGTCCATCACGTTGCTTTCAAAGCAAACAAGCTATCTAATTGAGTCTCTCTTGTGAATAGGCCTTGGGAATCACTACTTATCCTCTTATTGATCCATTCATATAGTGCTCACCCTTATACCGGGTCTCCTCCCATTGGTGAAAGTATGTAAAGAGTAAGGAGCTTTAGCTAAGGTGACAGTGGGCTATCGCTCCATTATTGCCCCTCGACCTAGTAGTTGATCCATAGGATCCTCTCATAGGACCCCTGCTAGTTTGAGCGGTAACAAGCCTCATTTTCATTGGGACCTTAAAGCTTGTTCAATAAAGATGCGACCACCCATCCATTGTGTAAACTCAACATGTTTACATATTAGGATGTGTTACACTCACAACCTGGATGGTCTAATATGGTAAGTAATGTGACCGATAAACCCACAGTCCTCCAATTTGCTTACAGGCTTTTGACTTTTGTTACAACGCACATTAAGTCTTTTTGTTTGTTTGTTTAATAAACAATCATTATCCCATTTACCTTGCTATGTCTTTATAACTATGATGAGATTGAGATGGTAAGATGATAACCACTCACTTGTCCAAAAATTACCTTGCTCTGTCTTTATAACTATGATGTGATTGAGATGGTAAGATGATAACCACTCACTTGCCCAAAAATTGGGTACCAAATGCAAATTATGAATTTTCTAGTGTTCAATAGCTTAGGTAAGTGTTACAAGATATATGAGTGAACACACAGGGATGTTTCATTACTAAGCAAACATTGTTGTGTATATTTAAGTAGTGCGGTTGTAGTATGAGCTAGAGTTGGAACCAAGACAATTTTATGAAATCATGGTTATATCCATCCAAAATTACATATACATTTAGCCAAAAAGCATGAAATAGTTTTAAAAGAATTATGATTGTATACAATGTCTCTCAATATAGAAGCATTTTAATTTAGTAAGAGCTAGAACATCTTGTTGAGATTGCAACAAGATGATGGAGCTTAGTGAAAAGAGTCGCCTTCACTAAGTGGGCCCGCAGGCTATTTTTGGCGCAAGTCTATTTTTAGACATATGGATCATGTCTATGGATTGCAGGGTGCTGTTTATGGATGATTGATCAAGTTGGAAAAATAGATGGACTTCTATTTTTGATGAAAGTGTGAGTGATCACAGTGTGAGTGATCAAGTCTATTTTTAGACTGGCTGTCAAAAATAGAAAAGTCAAATATTATTATCTCACAATAATATTTGGACTATAAACTTAATCTTATTCTCTTTGAGCACTTCAGTTCGAGCTACGGATGTGGCACATGCAATTGCATGAAGGAAATACGTGGTTCTTATGGGTTAGTTGAATATTTGCATGCATGACTTCAGTTAGAACTCAAGTGAGTTGAGTTTAGTGGACTGGAGGTGCAGTTGATGGAGTTGTGTTCAGTTTAGCTTTGTTAAACTGGTTGTATTTAGTGTAACTGGCGAATAGACTAGAGATGAGTTGGGTGAATTAGTTATTAATTAATTCACAAGTTATTAACTCATAATACAACTAATGAATACATCAGTTAACTCAGTTGCATGTCAGTGCATGTTCAGTTCAGCAGGGACAGGTGATAGAGAATCAGATTGCTATCAGTTGTGACTATAGTTGTGCATCAGATCTTGCACAATCAAGGGATTGAGTATGCCAATGAG
>APFE031271579.1:0-11952 GCA_000404065.3 Pinus taeda | reverse complement strand
AAACATGTGTGAAAATCAAGCACAAAACCATAGGTGGGTCCGCCCAACCTAACATAGGGTCCAAAACCAAAATTTTCCGTGGCGCTACCCCGGACCCCATAAAGTGGGGTTACGGGTACCCCTCAAACCCCCTGTTAACTATGTGGAAAGAATATAACACAACCCAACAAGGGTTACATTCTCCTCCTCCTCCTTGGGCTTCGTCCCACTACTGTTGTTGCCTTCAAGTTTTCATTTGACTAAGTCTCGCCTCACCTCTTCCTATTAAATAGCGACCCACATCCCTTCCAAATCAGGTAATTTCTCTCTGCCGAGGATACTCTAGATAAATAATTTCCATTCTTTTGAGACTAAATTCAGTGCCAACCTCACCATCTATGTAGGCTGAGGCATTGATCCTACAACTGCCAACTGATCTCGGACTTCTTAAAGCTTCGATAGGAACAGATCAATGCGGATCTCATTTTCTCCTCCAAGTGCATCTTCCACTACTCGGAATATCCTTGATACAAAGTAGCCAAGGCATCCCACATCTCTTTGGTCGTCCCTTTGCTAGTAATGTGACATACAACGTGATCCCTCATTTTGTCAAGGATCAACCGCTTGGCCTTCACCATATCAGCCTTGTACTTATTGAGCGGATCTGCATCAATAGGTTCAACTACCACACTATTGACATAGGCTTTGAGATCATGCTCATCTAGAAGGCAGGAGATCCTAGCCTTCCAGATCACATAGTTGGATGCTCCGTCTAATCGATCTTGATCTCTCAGCCCATTATCTACCATCTTAGCCAACAAAAAGTTGAACTGCTTCCTCTCTCCTCTGCACAGTTGCTAGGCTGGCCTACGCACTCCCTACTGGAGTTAGTAGATTTACTTCTTGCTACTGTTGCTCAGTAATTGAGAAATATAATTCCTTAGCTCGAAATTCACTAAGGAAGAAATCCCCTCAAAAAGTGCCTTATTCCATCTTTTCTCGCTTTCCTGACCCAACAAACACTGCAGAAAACTACATCCCACCTGAAGACTTCTCTGCACGAAATCTATTGCTACACTACTCCCTCTGCCACTAAGCATTCACGAACTGGAAATGTTATGTCTCTGTCAACTCACTCAGAGAGAGATTTTCCTCAAGAATCTTGCCCTCTTGGCCTGGACTGTGTAATCCCTCTAGGGATTCAATCTGTTGCCTACGCAGCACTTCGATCTCCCTCCTTCTCTTCAACATTGGACTCTTCTGGTCTGCTCTCTTGCTTCACCTACACTCTGAAACCATGTGAAAATTTGGAGACCCAAATCCCCTACTACAGCATATTTATATTACTTCTCCTTCATGTTAATTCATGCAAGTTATTTATTACGTTACACTGTAAATATCAAAGTAAATACGACTGCATCCTTCACTAATTAAATTATATGCAGAAATAAGAACTAAGAAAGAAGAAATAACACACACACAAGTGACATCGTTGTTTTTGGACAAATGTCCCCGGAAAAAAACCCATTGTGGGAAAACCGGTGTAGCAGCTGAGGGTTTGTATTATTATGCAGCAGTTTTTGAATACAATTCTTCGGATGCCCAAACTGGAAATCCTATACAGAGATCTAAATGGACAAAAGATAGTGAGATGATCTCACTCTGTCATTGGAAAATTTGGCACTGATCTACACTAGATATGAGCCTCTGCTTAGCACTGTGTCACACCTATGTAGTTACTGCATCACTGCTACTGGGACTGTGCTGCACCTCCTCTTGACCTCCTGCTAGCTGGAAACTTCAGCTCTCTGGTCTCCTGATTTCATACCCCGGCCCCGACACTAGATCTCGACTATTACCCAGTAGAATTATGGACTCCCTCTGAAGCTTTGCGTTGCCTCTCTAGGTTACTCTCTGCCCTCTCTGCCTTGCACTCTCCAGATCAGAAAAAAATTCCTCCGGAAAAATATCCCTGCCCCTCACTGCAAAAACTATCCTTGGTAACGTCTCCTGCAATTGTTGCGCTACTCCCTTGAGAAATCGATCTTTTGATCTCACTCGATGTGTCATCCAAATTTCCATCAAAATCATTCTTATAATCTTCTCATTGAGTAATCAACGAACCAGAGTAATTTCTAATCAATGGCTCAGATCATATTGACTCAATCTCTATCTTCTTCTAGAAAATTCACACCCAGTTTTATTAATACCATTTAATTATTTTAATTTCCTAAGTTTAGGCTTAGTCATCCATTAAAAATAATTAATTATTTTAATAAAGTTGTCTCCAGTTGGAATTTCCCAAAACGATTTCTAGGTATTTTGGAATACATGTGTCCTAGCCTCCCTGCATATTTTGAGGCTTATAACACATATGATGTTACCATAAATCAACACCAAGTATAAGAAATAACATGATTAAAGTCATGTCCATCACAAATTTTAGGTTGGTGACAATGTGTGGTTGTAGTTGCAGAAGAAACAACTCAAAAAATACCAAAGGATCCTCAAACCACTCTCATATGGGACTCACACTACCACCAAAGTCGTGGTAAAAGTAATTTTTAAGTGAATCTTGTGTCCTTCTTCAATTTACACCTTTTACTTAATGTGGTTGTGGAATCCATACTTTCCACCTCAAAAGTGGAAGAACACTTGAATATTACAAAGACAAACCCTAACTTCATTGAGAAAGTTATAGTATCTTACGTCATGGAGACCAAGATGAAGAGAAACCACCATCAAAACATATAACCTTATTGGATTATCAAAGGATGACAATGTATTCACCAAGGATATTGGTTTGGCAAGAAACAAATCCAACAAAAATTTCCTCATCAGTTTTGACAACTTGACACAATGGAGACTATTAATATGCAAGGGGCACGAACTAATTAAGGTGGCCAACTAGGGTATCTAAAAAATGGTCCAAATATTGGCAAGTTTTTTATTCATGAATTTTCAACATATTTTTGAGGGATTTCCTATGCACTTTTGCAAGTAATGACACGAAAATCATAGACACCTACAGTCATTTGCAGTGAGTTAATGAAGACCCAAAATATAACAACGAGTGAAAGTTATGATGTTTACAATGCTCCCCAATTTCTTGGACAACTCAATTTTGTCCAATTCAGTGATGCCCTAACCCTAATAATGTTAGGGTTCTATTTCTTTCATTTTATTGGTTTTGTTTCCTATGTTTAATTAGCATTACTATAAACTATACTTTTCACCTTTTAGGAAGGGTTTTTATTTATTTATTTGAGTGTAACCATCACATCTCTTCTTAGAGATGATAAGTTTCCATTGTTCTAGACATTCGTATTCTTATGTATATCAAATTTCTTTTCACTAGTTTATTCATTAAGAGAAATTGATTTTCACTATAAAAGCATGCTACAACATTGTGTTTGCATTATTTATATATTATTGCATGTTCTTTCATTTCATTCTCTCTACAATTCGAACCAATTCTATAACAAAAAAGTACTAAATGGGAGTTAGGAACATAATTCTTAACTTGTAGGCATTTGGGAACTCCATAAATGATTTTTATTTAGTATATAATTTAAGCATTCAATAGAGGAAACTACTTCATATCATTGAACTTATTTTCTTTCTTGTTCAATATAATTTGGGGAAGGACAACCCACTTGGAAGGCTCACCCTCCTTTAATATTTATATTCATTAAGAAAGATATTTTAAGTGAAATAAGATATGGTTTGATTAACTATTCACTTGAAAATATAATATCTCTAATGTGAAGATAATTCACCTATGCTTTCTCTTTAAGGGAGAGACCAAATCTAGCCATCACTTCTTCCAAACCATTCCTTTGTTAAATAGGAAGAGATCCTTAATTGTAGTGACTTGGACATACATAACTCTCACACTGTATTATATGTTCAAGTCAATCATCATGTGTAATCAACCTAAGAACACAAATGTGGATATTATGGGAAAAAAAGGAGAACAAAGATTATTGATATGGTAACTCCTATAACCATGTATCATGCACATTGTTGGCCCTCGTTTTTTATCAAATTTTGCTTATAAAAATCCACCTAATTTCCACCATTTTCCACCATATACCATCCATATACACCTTGCTTTCACCTTATTATGCATATTCAAGGAAATAAATTATGTTTTTCAATGTTTTGATATTTTTGCAAAAATTGGGTTTTAAGAGTATTTTTGGACAGAATCAGAAATTCCTGTAATGGCTATGTGGATGACATATTTGCAGGATAGTTGGGCTCGAGCTAGATACATGAATGGAAAGCTTGGGAACTAGGATTGAACTAATTCCAATTGGTTTGGTCAAAACAAGCTAAATCAGGCCCAACCAAGGCTGGTCAAACATGAATAGTCATCTAGAAAATCCCTAGGAAATAGGGCAGTTTTATGATTTCATGGGATTTTCCATATTTTTAATGATAGATTGGATGGATTAGACTTGGATAGGTGGATATGGATAGATATAGTTGTTAGAGATACTTTAGATCAATTTGTTTCGTGATATTTTATTTAAGCCAAAACTTTGAAGGCTTATGGCATGTAGAATTAATGTAGAATTTATGTAAATTGATGTTGAGAATCTTTGAAGACTGAAAGATAATTGAAGAACCGGTTTCATTTCAATTTGTTGTTCATGCTTGGTTGATTCACTGAAGTTTCTATAGCTGAGATTTCTTCAAGTCTGCAAGGCAAGGGTGGAGGGCCCCCACACCAAGTTAAGTGCACTTCTTGGTTAAATTTTCGTAGTTTTCATAAATTAGTTCTTGTTTCAAATGTATTTAGATGTGTGATGATTGCTGAATGAATATTCGTTTAATTCTAATATGTTAGTGTCGGTATCTTCATCCCTCCATCAGTGATCAAAATTCTCTTTTTTCATTGCATTTTAGGTGTCTCATCTGATCAGTTGCATTCCATTAGGATCATGGATCATCTGATGGCAGTGGAATTTTATAAATCTTTCCCTCATGATCTTTACCTGCTGCCACATTTTTAGGTCATTTACAGTCATTTTTTGTCTTTACATTTGCAAAAGTCATTTTAGGGTTTTAGGTCTCATTGGATCTAGGGTTTGTCCTGAAGGTCTTGTAAAAGCTCAATAATAGTCAGCAGGAACATGAGGAGGTGAAAATAAGTCTCAGCAACAAAAATTTCAATAATCACATGCTTAGTGATTGATTTTTCCTCAAAACCCTGTTTTAAGGGAAAACAGAGTTTTTTATGTTTTATATACAAGATTTCATGTAATTTCATTTTTCCTATATGTAATAATTTCGAGATGCAGCCCTGGTCACCTTGCCAAGCTCTTGCACTCCAACTCCTGCAAAAGAGTCAAAAATTCAAATCATTTAGTCCAACAAAGGCAAAGGACAAATCAAACTGCCAAAACAGAGTTTTAAAAGCAAGTGAAAAGCCAAACATTACAAAGTGGGTTTTTAAAAGTGAAAATATTGCTAACCAATCTGACTAGTTGACACTATGATGATGAGTAAACCACATAGTATCATATTGGTACTCATGACTCCTTGCTTAGCTCTGTTATATTAACAATCCTCTTGATTTTATTTGCATTACACAAAGTTTTTGTTTATGAGAACCGTGTCCAATCAAACCTAGCTAGAGTTCATTAAGGTCACAGATGAATCTACACAATCGTAGAAAAATATTGAAGATCTTGTTTATAGAAACATATTAAAAAAGTGGTGTTTGAGAACCATGTGCAATCAAACCTAGCCGGTGTTCACTAAGGTCGCACATGAATCTACACAATTGTGGAAAAAATTTGAACATCTCGTTTCTGCAAGCAAATTAAAAAAGTGGTGTTTACTTCAAATGTAAGAAAGCTAATTTCCGGTTGCAACATTATTGTCTAATCACATTTTCACTTGGACCATTTGTATATTATCCCTGTCGTGGGGTATAACGCGTTCATTTTTGCGTTGACCATACATTATTTCTTATTTGACTTAAAAATCAAATGACTATAGATAATGTTAATTTTATAAATAAATATATATTTTTTTTTAATTTTTAATTTTATGTATTTAAAATTTGATTGGTTGTTAAGACTTCACTCTTATTTTACAAACAATGATGTGGTTTACGGTCATCGCAGTACTGGTTTACAGTGATGGCAGTTCTTGTGGTTTACGGTCATGGTAGTACTGCTTTACAGTCATGGCGGTTTTTTGACGTCATAATAGTACTCGGAATTGAGAACGTGTCGTATGGTTGTTGTAGTTAACTGTGCCGGGAGATCTTCCATATTAGAGATTTTCCATATTAATTGCATGTACGATGTGATCTCTCAAATATATTATTAGTTGCAATTAACATTTACGGAGTAGAAAAAAACTCATACTTCTCATACTCCTCGTACCTGTGGTAAGAATTATTCACAGTTGTGACTGATTTTGATTTGACTTTTTTAAAATCACATTCCATTGTACAATATCAATATTGCATGAAAATTGTGATTTTAGAAATAAGCATTAATCATTTCATTTCCTAACAAAAGGATTCTATATAAGTATTCCTTCCAAACAAAATTTCATATATTGACGCAAGCACATTGCTTACTCGAAAAAAAAAAAAAAATGTTACTAACTTCTTCTTTTCCTCTTTTTAAATACCTATGCATGTGTAATGTATAATGAGTATATCTATTTAGAAGTACATAAAAAGGGGAAGAAGGATAAACGAAAATTGGTGAAAAAAAAAAAATTACACACTAATGAATTATAACAATAGATATAGAGGGGAAGAAGGATAAGTGAAAATTGAAAAATATATATATATATATTTACACACTTATGAATTGTAACAATTTCATTTATGGCTAATTCTAGAAAAGAGCTTTAGTCTCAACTGTGGCTTGGTGGATCTAGGGAGTGATTTTTGATCAGTGTGAATCCAAATCTAATTAAGATCTCTTGAGGTATATACCTATTTTACAGTAAAAGATATTTAATCTCTGAGGCTTGGTAGATCTCTAGTTAAGATGGATCAAGGTTGATTGTTATGAAATGCAAAATATTGTTAAGAGTAATTTTTGTAAGTGTGAATGCAAATATACTTAAGGGTGTATGTAAATATTTAACTTATGAGTGGAAATATTTAAGTGTGAGTTCAAATATGGTTGAGGCAGAATGTAGATATTTTTAATTTTATTTTTCTCTCCAATATTCTTCTTGAACATAGCGAAGACTTCTAAAATGTAATGAAAACTTCTCCTCGATTGTATGAAGAATTCTTCTTGAATATAGAAAGAAATCTTCTATTTCCTTGGGGTTTTTCCCATACATTGTTGAGTTCCACTTAAACTTTTGGTGTTGTTGTTCTCAATCATTGTTTATTTTTATTTTTTATTATCAAAAATATTATATTTTTTGCTATTTTTTTAACAACTAGTATTAGAGTTTGTTTTTTGTTGCTAGGTGTTTTGAGAAATATGGACTCTGTAATGAGTGATATGGAGAAGCTTAATGGGGCTAATTTCGTCATGTGGAAATCTCAAATGGAGGATAGATTGATCTTAAAGGATCAATGTTTGTCGATTAAGGGAGTCGCAATGAAAACCTCAAGGATGACATGTGAAGATAGGAGGAAGTTGGATAGGAAATCCATTTCTATAATTTGGCAGTACTTGACAAAGAATGTGTACTTCAATGTGGATGAGGAGAAGATAGCCAAAAGTCTATGGAAACAATTGCATGACATATACAGGAAGAACACAACAACAAACAAATTGTTCTTGACGAATAAATTATATAATCTCAAGATGATAGAAGGTGCTTTAGTTACGAAGCATTTAAATGAATTTAATGTAATTACCAATTAGCTTGAATTTATCAAAATCACTCCAGATGATGAGATTCAAGTCATTTTATAAAATGCCCCCTTACCACCCATAGCCCAACTAAGGGTAGAATAAGGCAATTACTATGACAGAACCACGCTCCAATGTCCTGTTATGGAAGTGGTGTTTAACTTTCAACATTTTTCGAACTCTTCAAAATCCCAAATAAACATCGTCACTGCATTCATCTTGTCGATACTTTCCTAGTGATCTTAAATTCAACTCAATCTAAATCGCAGATCAAAATATATGACCATTCAAAGTTTCCACCAATGACCTCTTTCCAGGTCACCAGATTCTACCACGTGGCCTTCTACATTGCTACCATGTCACGTCTCAGGTGGTTGCCACCATGGCTATGCCACATCGCTATACATGGGCTAGCTTCCACGGATTTCATTATATATTTGTTTTTAATATCTTTTTAAAATTTTATTTTAAAATTTTAATTAAACATTTTTAAATATTTTTAAACTAATTGTTTTTTTTTTTTTTAGGCTGGGGTGGGTGGGACTCTCCGGATTTACATGGTCCATTAATACCCTCAACGGGGAAGGTAGCCAAGATTTAACCAAGACTTCCGGTTCGGCGAAACTTCATCCACGGCCAATTGCCGCTAGCTTACCCATGTGACCAACTATATTGTTTTTAATAGGATTAAAATAATTTTTATTTATTTATTTGTTTTTCATTATTTTAATTAAAATTTGTTCATTTTAGTTTTTAAATTATAATGAATTTAGCATTTGTTATTATTTTTAAATTAATGTTATTTATTTTTTTAAATTGGTTTCTTAAAATTACTTATTAAAAAAAAATTAATATTAAAAAAATTTAAAACAAAATAATGTTATTGTTATTTTTCAATATTTTTAGTTTTGTATTATTTTTTATTTTATGTTTAATTTTTGTTATTTTTCATTACATTATGTTTTTGAGGTAATTTTTGGTTTTTTTTTTGTTGGGGCTATATTATTTTTTATATTACTATTATAATATTTGACTTGAATGTTATAATGCTTTTTTTGTAATTTTATTTAAAAAATAAAATAATTAATTTTGTTTAAATGTGGGAAGTTGTTTGAATAATGAAAGATTAGCGAGCAGACGGAACCCTAATGGAGCGGGAATGCAGGACCTAAGCGTCGCAGGCGGAAATCGCAGAGCAGCAGACGGCGGGCAGCAAGGTTGCCAGTCTGCCTAAGGTAATCTTTGAGTTAAACAGTTTTTCTGATAGGTTTTCAGCAGAGAAATAAGGTTAACATTAAAGACACTAGACCTGAGGAGGAAATGGAAAATCAGCAGGGGAGGGGAGAGATCCCCTCCTACAAAAATGTTGTTGCGGGGGAAACCAATACTACCAGAACGCAGCGAAATCTGAAGGAAAACAATGCTCCAGTGATGGGTAACCTATGACAAAAGAGAATGGGCGGGAAATCTCTTCCGAGGGCCCAAAAACATCCTAGATATGTCATTCCCTGCAACAAACTGGAGGAATACACCTGCTACATTAAGGACCATGCGCTGATTTGTAAGTTCATAGGGTATTGGCCAACTGAGAAAGAATTGAACAGGTGGATTCACCAAAGATGGAGACCAAAAGGACATATAAATCTGAAATTGGGGGCGAAAGGGTTTTTTACAGCTATCTTTACAAATCTAGAGGACAAAGAAAGGGTTTTCAAGGAGGGACCGTATTTTATGAATAATGTGGGTTTGTTCATGAAACACTAGGAGGAAAGATACAACCCGGAAAATGAAAGAATGCTGGCTACCCCAATCTGGGTTCGATTGTTTGGACTGCCAGAGGAATTTTGGGACCCCGAAATCTTAGAGGGTATTGGAAATACAATTGGGGGCTTTGTTAAAATAGCAGAGGCGACAAAGCGCGGAAAGTATAACTCATATGCTAGGCTCTGTGTATATATGATTATATCTGAGCCTCTTCCAGAATCTATTGAACTGGAATACCATGATTGTATCTGGAAACAACCAATAGACTATGAACATATTCCGTTCAGATGTTGTAAGTGCCACGAATACGGCCATCTATACAGACAATGTCTGCTGAATAAGGAGGAAGAGTTTGATAAAAGCCAAGAAACACATCAAAGAGAAGCAGGCGAAATGGGAGAGGCAGAGAGGGATTTTCAACAAGTTTCAAGAAGGAAGAAACATGGCAAAGAGGGTCCCAAGACTCAGACGCATGAAAAGCCCCTTAATACAATAAGTCAAAACAAGTTCCATGTCCTTCAAAATGAAAACGAGGACTATGAAGTGAACCTGGGGGATGATGAAGAGCTTGGCAATACGCCTATGGAAGTAGTCACGGAAACAAAGGAAAAAGAGAAGAGTATGGGGAAAGTAGTGGAAGAAAGGGTGGTGGGAGAGTCAGAAATAGTGACAGAGCATTCCCAGATGGAAGTGGAGAACCAAAAGGAAAATGAGGTGGAGGAGGAAAAAATCATGAGACAGCTAATTCAGGAACGAAAAAACTTGGATAACAAATTCATACCAGAGAAACAGAAACAATTGTACAAAGAAGAATTTCAAAAGTACAAGGAAAAAAAAGGGGAGAGCAAGGATAAACAGTTAATCATAGCAAGCGAACAGGAGAATGATCAGATGGGAATGGATGTTTCTGGAAAAAATAGCAGGAAAAGAGGACGGAAGACACTGAGTGAAGCCATTCAGACTGTGGGGGAAACGCTGATTAACTCAGGTAAAGTGATACCTCTGTCAGAGGTATTTTCCCCTCCTACCAAAAGTTTTAAATGATTGTCATCAGCTGGAATATTAGAGGCTTAAATAGCAAAGGAAAACAGAGGTATATGAAAGAGAAATTGAAAAAAGAAAAACCGAGTATTATGATTCTTCAGGAAACAAAAATTTCAATGCAGTAGTTGGAAGAAATAATTAATAAAAATAAGCTTTAATACGAAATTATGGGGCAAGATGCTATTGGATCTGCGGGAGGAATTGCTATCTTATGGAACCCAAATGACATAATCCTAGAAGGTTGGACTAGCATGACCAGTATCCTTACAGGCATTGGTAGAATAGTAGGAACGAAAGAAAAAATAGTCATTTCAGGGGTCTATGGCCCACCCACCCCAGGGGAGAAAGAAAACTTCATGCAAAAAATGAAGGCAATTCGTAGAATCTATCCAGAACCTGCATGGATTATAGGGGGTGATTTTAACCTAATCCGTTCCCTCGAGGAGAAAAAGGGGGGGATAAGAAAAGCTGATCAATACATGAGTATGTTCAATGACATGATTGATGAATTAAGATTAGTTGATATTCATACAATCAACAGAATCTATACCTGGAACAATAGGAGGGGGGGTAAGAACCAGATAGCCTCGAGACTGGATCGTTTCTTAGTATCTGAACCTGTTATGAACAAGGATGTTTTCGTTGAAGCAAAGATCATGCCTTGCCTTGGTTCCAATCATTGGCCTATTAGACTAGAGGTAGATATTAAAAAGAATTGTGGGAGGAGACCCTTCAGATTTGAATCCTTTTGGTTAAGAGATCCGGGATTTATTAAGAAAATTGAAGAGTGGTGGACACAGAGCTCAGCCCAGGGTAAAGGAAAGATGCATACTTTCCAATTAAAACTTAAAGAATTGAAAGGGAAAATCAAGAAATGGAACAAGGAGGAGTTTGGTAATATTCTGGAGGAAAAACAAAAACTGGAAGGGGAAATGGAATCTCTGCAACAGAAGATAATCATAGAAGGTAGGACAGAGGAAAGCATTAGAGGGGAGGGGATAATTCTTGGAAAACTCGAGGAAAGGCGGAAACAAGAAGAAGTGTTGTGGAGGCAGAAATCAAGAATAAAATGGTTAAGGGAAGGGGAAAGAAACACTAAATTTTTTCATCATGCAATGATCCAACACAGACAAAGAAATAGGATATTTTCCATCAAAGATCATAATGGAGAGAGAGTAGTGGAGCAAGAAGGGATTGAACAGGTACTGCTGGACCATCACAAAGATATTTTAGCTGAACCAGCAATAGACAGATCGGAAGCTATAAAGAAAATATGCTCTGCCATCCCCCGATTAGTTACAGAAGACCAAAA
>APFE031271561.1:99999-117435 GCA_000404065.3 Pinus taeda | reverse complement strand
TGCTTTGTCTGTTACTGATGATGATCCCAGAACTGTGAAGGAAGCAGTGGATTCAGAGGATGGAAAACTCTGGAAGAGGCCATGGTTGATGAAATGGCATCTTTACACAAAAATGAGGCTTGGGATCTGGTGGAGTTGCCGGCTGGAAGGAAACCCATTGGCAGCAAATGGGTGTTCAAGAAGAAGACAAATGCAGAAGGGGAGGTGGAGAAATACAAAGCTCGGTTGGTAGCAAAAGGTTATTCCCAGGTGCCGGGAATTGATTTTGGTGATATTTTTTCTCCTGTTGCCAAGGTAACTCTATTAGATTAATTTTATCTATTGCTGCTGCTTTTGATTTTGAGGTAGAACAGATGGATGTGAAGACAACATTTCTTCACGGGGATTTGGAAGAGGAAATCTACATGAAGCAACCTGAAGGCTTTGCGGTGAAGGGTAAGAAAGAACTGGTACGCAAGTTAAAGAAGTCTTTGTATGGGTTAAAACAGTCACCAAGGATGTGGTATCAGAAATTTGATACATTTATACGGGGACTTGGCTTCACCAAAAGCAAAGCAGATCACTATGTGTATTTTAAATTAATTGGTGACCATGTTATTTATCTGGTCTTGTATGTGGATGATATGTTGTTGGTTGGAATTGACAAAGAAATTATCCAGGATTTGAAGACCCAATTGTCCTCCAAATTCGACATGAAAGATTTTGGTGCTACAAACTATATTTTGGGCATGGAAATTAAAAGAGATTGGGCAAAGAGGAAGCTCTAGTTAAACCAGAGGAAGCATGTCAAGACAATACTGCAGAGGTTTAATATGCAGGATAGTAAACTGGTGAAGGTTCCTATTCCTGTAGGTGTGAGGTTATCTGATGAATAGTGTCCCAAGACACAAGAAGAGGAAGAGGACTTGTCCCGTGTTCAATATGCAAGTGAAGTCAGTAGCCTAATGTATGCAATGGTCTGTACTAGACCAGACATTGCATATGTAGTGGGAGTATTGAGCAGGTTTATGTCAAAACCAAGGAAGGAGAACTGGACAACAGTGAAGCAGGTTTTTAGGTATTTGCATGGCACTAGTGATTATGGTTTGTGCTACTAAGGAAGATCAGGATTGTACAAAATGTTGGATATTCATGGCTTTGTTGATGCAGACTGGGCTGGAGATCTGGATTAGAGAATATCTACAAGCGGGTATGTGTTTAACCTATTTGGAGGTGTAGTCAGTTGGATGAGTAAGAAACAATCTGTAGTTGCATTATCAACTACAGAGGCAGAATACATGGTAGCCACTCATGCAAGAAAGGAAGTATTTTGGTTGCAGAGATTGTGTTCAAGTATGGGGTTAATACAAGGAGCCATAAGGATAAACTGTGACAACGAAAGTACAATTTTCTTGGCAAAGATCCCCGCATATCATTTAAAGACAAAGCACATTGATGTTCAGTATCACTTTGTGAGGGATATTATAGAAGAAAAAAAGGTGTTTCTCGTAAAGGTGGACACTTTGAAGAATACTGCAGATGCATTGACAAAATCTGTGAGCTCTGAGAAGTTCTCTTGGTGTAGAAAGACAATGGGCATTTCAGGGCTAGAAAAATGACTAAGCTCTCTTGTCGCCCCCTGTGGAAAGAAAACAATAAGTGGGAGAGTGTTGGGTTGTGTTATATTCTTTCCACGAGTAGCCCACGTAGTTAACCGGGGGGTTAGGGGGGGGCAGATCCCACCTTCGTTGTGCCGATTGTGTAGCAGGGGGTTTGAGTTGTACCTGTAACCCCACTTTATGGGGTCTAGGGTAGCGCCCCAAATTTTTTTGGTTTTGGACTCTATGTTAGGATGGGCAGACCCACCTATGGTTTTGCGCATGATTTTCGCACATGTTTTTTGGATGTGATGGTTTTCGGTCCATGGTATTGGACGCAATGGCTTTTGGTCCATGGTATTGGACGCAATGGTTTACGGTCCATGGTAATGGATGCTTCGACATGTATAAATATGTATTATAACGTTGAAAGGAACATAATGTAAAATCAAGCTGGTAGTCTCGGTTTTGGGATCCAGGGGAAAATCTCTGCACATATGTGTTTTATGTGTTATTCTCTTGCATTGTTTATTTTCTATGTTTTAGAATTCGTATGCAGGTAATTTCTGTACATGGTTAAAACCTACACTTTGTTCTTGTGTGGTATCTCAAAATACTTTTCAAACATAGAATTACAACATACTGTCACAAGGAGACTAATCACGGTTTAATAGATCAAACTTGACATCTTACATTAACAATTTCCTTTTACGTGATGACAATCTTCTGCCCAGGCCTTGGAACCATGCCTAAAGGGGTGTACTACATGACTGGGGGTTTGCACTACCATTAAACTTAATTATAACTAATTATGAGAACAAGATAGCTTTGTTTATATACTAGTGTCCTTAAATTAAATATCATATTCTTGTATGAATTATATTGCACTAATAGAAATAGAGATATTTTCCAACAAAAAGCATCCAAAAAAGTAGTAAAAGTCGTAGGAGACACTTATTTCACTTCTTCGGTGCTGGTCTTTGAAGACCTCCACCACCATCATCACTTCCACATTCATCCTCCTGCACCTCAAGAGTTGCAAGTACCACTCTACCCTTGTTTCTTGAAATCTCATTGATAGGAGTCTCTGCAGCCTTCTCAAACCAAGGAATCATAAGTGGATTGGTTCTATGAGGCATCAACTCCTCACCACTTTCAACAGCTTCCATCATCAACTTCTAGTCTTTAAAATCAAATCAAAAAACAAATTGGCTATAAGAAGCTTCTCTAGATGCCATTTCTATAGCTCTGGGAGCATTTTTGGGGACAACAAAATGTTTTCCATTTTCATCGACATTTATTTCAACTCTACCATCCTTTACTAGAAATGATAACACAAAGTTGTTTTCTACTCTCTGGGAAAATGATATTCTATTTAGAACCAAATTCTCTAATCTGGCTTGCTTCTTTTTTCACAAAATGTTAAATATGCTTGCCATATTCTTGTCTATTTTTTATTTTTCATCTTCCGGGGACTCTTTCACTGCTTCAGGTTGAGTGCTTTCTATCGACTCAGTCTGTTTTCTCTGTACTATAGCTTTCCTTTTCTTGGGTTCATTATCCATTAGCCCAAGCATAGTGCAAATTCCTACCACATGCTGAAAAATAGAAGCAGCTAAAAGCCCAATATTTCCCCATGATATTTGGGTTTGATCATCATGTCCCTCCAAAGACCTGCTTCCATATGCCTGGTCATTATAGTTTCTTAGAATATCACTACTAATAAAATCAATTGGAGTATCACCATCATTGTTTTTTGATCTGTTAATAGTAGTGAGGAGTGTGGATGTGAGATCAAAGACTGTATCAACATCTATAACTTGCTCACAAGGTCTGTAAACAAAATTGTGCAAGCTTTCCACTTTGCCAATTATAGCCTCAAATTTTCCAGATTCTGCTTTTAAAATATTTTCTCTCTCCTCAGCAATCGAAGTCTTGAGGGGATGATAATGGTACCTTAATATACAGTGTTGCACCATACTCTGATTGTTACCACTGCATGCAATAGCATCTTCTTTCTCTCAGGGGGGTTTACTGTGGCCTTGTTGTGATCCTTTTACCCCATGAGAGGAATCTTCCAGTGTTTGACTCAATGTTTCTTCCTCTTTAACTCTAGCTTGGGTACCAAGCCTTCTACCCATCCTTTATATCACCTACTTTTGGAGTTGATAGAAATGAAAATATTCAACCAAAGCTAGAAGGAAGGGCTTGAAATTGAGATTTTTGATTGAAAAACTACCGTGGAATGGAAAGAGAGAAAGAAAATATTTTCGTGTTGCATTGAAATGAGGGAGGGCAGAGAGTTGTGATTTCCCCTACCCTGAGAAGTCTGCTTTGTACTAGAAGAGGGATGAAGGCGCACTATAGTGGATATAAAGTCCGAAGACATACACATTGTCGAATGAAATGCGTAGGTGCAATGTGCCAATTAAGTGTGAGGATTGGGAGAAGTGACACATGTGGGATAGTGGCCATATTATTGAAGAATTCTTTACATTGAGGAAGGATGAATATGGTAAGAATGTCAATTCTAACGTAGAGAGTTTCCAACACCACTTTGTCATCTACATGAGGGAGTTTACAGTTTGTATATCTTTGTCTCAGTCCCATGGTGAATATATTAGTGTGAGGATCCACTGTTTCATGATCCATATGTTGGATGCTTTGCTAAACTTGAGATTTATAAGGAAATCTCTCTAGATATCCAAAACGTCTCAGAAATTTATTTGAACAATTATTGTCTTGCAAAAATGTTTATTGATGATAAATTGCTTGGTAATGCACACATGCATAGAAGAGTGTGACTGATGACATGGATACTCAGCCTTCCGGGTTGAAATGACCACCTCTAAAGATAACATTTGGAATATCCTTTGAGCCTTTCTTTGAGATGGCATCCAAGAAACTGGAGTTAAGACATCAAGGAACTCTAAATTTTTACATAATCTAGTTGAATCGCCAAACATGCAAGAGAAAATAAAACCAGGGGTTATATAAGGAATAGCCCCAGAGTATGGGAAATCCAAGCTTTTATAGGAGTATTTTCGCATTTAATAATTGGATGAGGATGAATATTCTATTACACTATGTGTTGTTATTGATATGTTTGGACGTTTTGGGTGAACACTTGGACCATCTTCAAGAACATCCAATAACGTTCAAGTCCAAGACAAATTTAAAGAGATCATTTATCAAATTAATTGTCCAACTATGAAAGATAATCAAGTTTTGGAAGAGATACATTGTAGTACTATCAAAGCATACTGTTGATCATGTTAGAAAATGGATCAAAAAGGTTTTTAGAATGTCTGCTAAAATTTTACATTTAGCATTGTCTTAGCATTTTCTTATCAACTTTCATGGAGTCAAAACGTGATAGGAGAAACTTGCACAATAATGACAGCCACTAGAATGAGAAACATAATGAATTAGCAAAATGGAATCTATTTCTATGATGACACATGGGAAGATACTCAATACTCTCAACGTGGTTGTACAGGAAAAATAGTTTTTGCCTTTGAGTATAGTTGATGTATTGTAATGTAGCGGTTGTTTCCCTACTGCAATAAAATAAATATATATCCGTCTCAAGGCAAATAATAACACCAGTATATCTTCGAATGATATGGGCTATCTGTTGTGCTCAACAGCTAAGAAAGTCTATATTGGTCATAGTGCGATGAAGTGATCGGTTTAGTTTCTGTGCCCGTGTTGTCAAAGTATATTGATACAAGTGATGAAAAATCATATATTCAATTTCTTGGAACATATCTTATTTTTATTACTTATCCAGGATAAATCTATGGCCATAGTTGAGAAACATAATCAAAAGAAAATAAATATGTAGTTTATTTTAAAAAATGTGGCATGAGCGGAAACATATGCACCAAATTACAAAATGTGAAAGTCAAAGTTCTTTATAAAAGTTTTAAATTAAAAAAAATTCAAACAGTTTCCAGGAAGTTTAATGAATGCAACTTCCTAGCACTCATCCAATGGCCATTTGATGAGGGTCGAAGCCATCCATCAATATGAAGAGATCTATAAAAGCAAACAGGGACTTTGAAGAAGGGATCCCTGATTTTTCACACCTAAATGTTGCCTAATTATTGAGCAAGGGCCTCACGAGTTAGTGAGGGTTTCCCTTTTGCTTTTGTTTCATCTATTTTTGTGCTTAGATTTTTGCTAATATGATGTCATTGGTGGACCTTAATATACGACACTGCACCATACTCTGATTGTTACCACTGCATGCGGTAGCATCTTCGTTCTCTTTCGGGGGCTTACTGTGGCCTTGTTGTGATCCTTTTACCCCACGAGAGGAATCTTGCAGTGTCTAACTCAATGTTTCTTCCTCTTTAACTCTATTTTGGGTACCAAGCTTTCTACCCATCCCTTCTATCACCTGCTTTTGGGAGTCGAGAGCAATGCAGAAATTCAACCAAAGTTAGAAGGATGGGCTTGAAATCTATGTTACTAGAAACCAGAAAGGGGAAATGAAATGAGAAACGACAACAAGATGAGAAATGGAGTTTGGAGATTTCACATTCAAGAAAGTAGGAGAGAGAAAAACAAGACAAATATGAAACATACAACCAAGCATTTGTCTCACATTCAAGAAATGAGGAGAGAGAAAAAAAAGAAAAATATGAAACATAAAACCAAACATTCATCATTAACATTCTCAAATACTATGGTTCATAGGTAGTTGCTCATAGGTTTTAGCTGCTCACATTGGCCATTCCTTAATACTTATAGTGATAAAAAAAGCTTCCATTTCTCACATAAGCCATTCTTGAATACCCATGTTTGATCCTCTAGGCTGGAAAATACAATAGTGAAGAAACACTTGGCATTGAATTCAAGTTTGATTTAGCCTTTACATTTTCCGGATGAGTACATGATCCCACATACATTGTATATATTCTTGGATGTGACATGAGTGGACCTCAAATTTGGGATCTATTGTATCATTTTCCACATAGTTATTGGTTTATTGTTTTCATGGTTGGGTAACAAGATGGTGGAGATTGAGTTGATCTCCATTGGATATAGAGCCAAAAATAGAGGGTTGTCTCAAACTATTGCCACTTGCAGAACCATAAATACTACAACGTGTGTTTAAAGACAAAATCTAAAGGGAAAACTTTCAAAAAATTATCTTTAGTCAATTATAATAGAAAACTAATCTTTATAATAATACAAACAATATATTTTAAAAGTATAGTTGAACTAGATATTAAATTGCTAGTTTGTGAGAAAAAAATTAACCAAATTATTTAACTGTTAATTTGTAAAAATATATATATAATATCTATACACATTACTAATTTATAAAAGATATTTGATCCCTTTAGGGTGTTGGTATATCCGAAATTAAGATGGATCTAGGCTAGTATATATTATTTACCATAATTATTGTTAAAGTGTATAATGGAAGTCTCATATTTGTATTTGCATTGATTAAATGATTATTATATGTAGTCAAGTTTTATATTAATTATTTTCATGCATCAGATATATGGTTTTGTATAGTAAACTTATTTTTATGTTAAATTTAGATATTCTTTTTTGATATTAGTTATTTTTTTATTAATTTTCATTTTATTTTGTTGGATCCATTAAAATTTGTTATCTAAGTCAATGTTTCCAATTAACAAGTGTGGTTGATCAATATAAATAAGTGAAATAAATTATTAAATTGTGATTTTTTTTAAATTTCTACTTAGTTAAATATTATATATAAATATTACTTGTGGTTATAACATAACAAGTCATTCATTTTTAGTTGTTAAATATGATTATGTTAAAATAACTTTAAAAAAATGTTATCACCCATGGCTAGAACTTACCAAACCATTCTTTTTTAGTCCCTAGATTTTTATTTAACTACTAATTTATAAAAATATATATAAAAAACCCTTATACATTTAAATTTATAATTTCATATAGAAATACACATTTTAAATATTAGATACAATCACTAAATCCACTTTTAAATAAAATCAACACAAAAATAACAAAATTTTTTTTTGTAAAAACTTAACCATACACTGCTACACATCAATGGCTATAATTAAAAAAATAACATAACTTTAACCAATAAAATCCCTAAATATTCAACGTTGTTAAAGATATTGCAAGGTGTTGTCACTAGGGCAAACATCCAAACTATTTGCAACAAACCTGTTCCGTGAGCACCTAAGCTACATATGGTTGAATTCTAACCATAGACTATGAAAATGCCTTCAAAAACTATCCAGAAAACCAATGTTTTATATGATTCATGTCTACATCCCATCGGGAAGAGATCCATATTGCAAATGAACCAGATTAAGGTTTTCCATAAAACAGTTTCAAGAAAGGAACTGTTTTTGGAAAATCTAGTTTCTTGCATTAAGAAACGAAAACTACCATATAAAACATTGTTTTCCGTATCGTTCCATATTTTATACAATTTTGTTTTTGGAAAATCTAGTTTCTTGCATTAAAAAACGAAAACTACCATATAAAACACTGTTTTCCGTATCGTTCCATATTTTATACAATTTTTTTCAGAAACGAAGACTTTTGTTCCTTGAGATCCATATTGCGAATGAACCATATTAACGTTTTCCATAAAATATTTCCAAGAAACGAACCGTTTTTGGAAAACCTAGTTTATTGCATTAAAAAACAAAAACTACCATATAAAACATTGTTTTCTGTACAATTCAATTTTTTATATGATTTTTTCAGAAGTGAAGACTTTCGTTCCGTTTCTGGTAACAGAGCTTGAAATTGAGATTTCTGATTAAGAACTATCGTGAAATGGAAAGAAAGCAAGAAAAGCTTTTCATGTTGCATTGAAATAGTTTCTTGCATTAGAAAACAAAAACTACCATATAAAACACTATTTTCTGTACCGTTCCACTTTTTTATATGATTTTTTCAGAAGTGAAGACTTGTTGCATTGAAATAGTTTCTTGCATTAAAAAACAAAAACTACCATATAAAACACTATTTTCTGTACGGTTCCATTTTTTTATATGATTTTTTCAGAAGTGAAGACTTTTTTGTTTCTGGTAACAGAGCTTGAAATTGAGATTTCTGATTAAGAACTATTGTGAAATGGAAAGAAAGCAAGAAAATCTTTTCATGTTGCATTGAAATGAGGGATGGCAGGGAGTTACCCTGAGAAGTCTACATTGTTGTTTTTTCCACTATTTTCCTGGTGTGGTATACTACCAAACTACTATTTTTGTAATTTATGGTGTGGTATATTACCATACTACTATAAGAGTTCAACATATATTTAATATAAATTTCATTGCCAATATAATAATTGTGGGGCTAGTTCATTTGAAGCTAAATTCTTAAAAAACAAAACCAAAATAACCTTATTTGAGGTGAAAGAGTTGGCAGATGTTTGAAGTAATTGAAATCAAGGAAGGAATTAAAGGAGAGAAAGGGTACCTATGCAAGTATTTTCTTGGGCTCTTGAAAGAAGACCAAGGCTTCTGATCCTTCCATCGTGGTCCAAATTTTCCCAGCGAAAATAGATCCATGTTTTGTGAGCAAGTCATTGAAGAGATCCTCATCAATCTTATTTCTCAACGCATCCAAATTCAACCATGAAACAATAATTGCTAGCAAATTACTGCAACATTTCATGTGAAAATATAAAACAAATTTGCAAATCAATTCTAAGAATGGCCATCGATCTAGAAACTCTAAAAATTGATCCAATGACCTGTATCTGTTTCCATATAGCCACAGATCAGATTGTACTGTGCCCATGGTCTTTCCTTTTTTTTCAACTACTCAACATACATTTCATGTGAAAATATAAAACAAATTTGCAAATCAATTCAAAGAATGGCCATCGATCTAGAAACCCTAAAGATTGATCTAGTGACCTGTAACTATTTCCATATAGCCACATATTAGATTGTACTGTGCCCATGGGCTTTTTTTTTTTTCAACTACTCAACATTAATTTGAATACACTAAGGCAGGGAAAAAAACTTGTTCTGGTCTTTCCTTTTTGTTTTTTCAACTACTCAATATTCATTCGAATACACTAAGGCGAGGAAGAAAACGCCACATAATGGTCTTTCCTCTTTTTTTAACTACTCAACATTCATTCGAATACACTAAGGTGGGGAAGAAAACACATAAAAATGGTCTTTCCTTTTTTTTTAAAATCTACTCAACACTTCATTTGAATACACTAAGGCGAGAAAGAAAAGGCGGCAGAAATTAAGAATTTTTAATTGGATGATCTTAAATTTTTAAATTATAATTTTTTTTATAAATTTTAAAAACATATATTTATGGATATATCAAAATGTAATGGAATATTATATTTTCTTATCTTATTGTATACTCATTTAAAAAAATAATATATAATATTTTTTTCAAAATTACAAAATAATGAACCATGTTGTAAGTATGTATATTTAAACAAATTCACATTTGGATTTATATAATTATAAAAAAAACTATATAATATATTTTTTATTATAATGTTTAATTATGTAATACTAATATTATGGGTTTCCATATTATTTAAACGAATGATATTTTGTTTGTTAATTATTATGTCAAACTTTAAAGCTAAAAATTAACTTTTAACAATGCAATCTTTTATAACCAATTTGGATGTAGTTCATTGTTGTGGCAGTAAAAAATGAATTTCATAGTTCAATTTGGTTGTAGTTCGTTGTGATGGTAGTAAAAAGTGAATCTCATGAGCCTGGTCCCACCCACACATTGGTATAGTTCCACCCAAGGAGCCATTGATCTTTCTCCATGAATTGGTAATATTGTACTAAGAAGCACCATAATGTATGGCATTTCTATTTCCCACAATTGAAAAAGAACCATAAATCCTTCTACATGAGCATTTTTCTTCTGTATTGTAGAACTAAACATGGAAAGACTTTCTTGTGGCAACAAGAATTTCCGAAACCCTCATCCCCCCTATCACAATATATCTTAGAATATGTCATGTTGGAGTGAAGTATCCCTAGTAAGCATATAGGAGTGTAGGGGAACACAACCTCAAAGTCAATGGGAAGCCAAGGGGAAAGGTCTATGCATCTAAGAGGGTACCTCGATTACATAGATGTGGTTTTCTAAGATTGCATTAATCAAATATATATTTGAAGGGGAATTCAGCCATAAAAAATGCTTGACTGAATTTTCATACACAAGGGTTGATTCTACTTCGAATTTTGATGCTTTGTGTTTACTCACTTTAATGTCATTACATATAACTAATTTGCAAGTCCTTGTCTCATTTGATCTCATTTTATTTCAATTGTGAAGTGACTATGCCTTGAACCCCAAATCCTCATAGCTAAGATTTACAAAGTATGCATTGCCTCATTTCCTCTCATTTTACTTCAGTTAAATGGAGCAACTATTCCTTAGCCCCAAACCCACACAACTAAGCTTTGCACACTACAAAATCCTCTCTCTCCTTGGTCTTGCACTTGGTTTAGATATACTTTTCTTAGAAGAGAAGCAATGTCTCACTAAATACCTTATATGTTAACTTATCATCTGATCCCATTACATTTTCCAAGCATTGAAGACATTAATAAAATTTCGAATTTCAATTTCACACTCATTTGATGTATTCACCATGTTCCATAAATTTCAGGTAAATTCTACAATTAAATGTAAGTAATTATTTTTATTTTTTTTGATTGATTCTAAATTAGCAAGTGAGAAAACTGTAGATGCATATTTACTTTTAAAGTACAATCATCCAAAAAAACTCATCAAAGACTAAATATAGGTTAAAACCTTTATGGAGTGAAAAATTGTCGGTATCCTCCAGAATAACACTACTTTCAGAAGCTGGGTTCAGATTTTACCACAAATGCAAGAACCAAAGTGAGAATCTTATTTTAAAGTTTTTATAACCTGATATATTATATTTTTTTTTGAAGAAGCACACAATACAAAAAAGTTTTGTATCTAGTATCGTTCTAGATGGAGAAAAGTACTCGTTAGGCTATCTATGACATGAGTAAGAATTGCTACCCACCTAATTTCAAAATCATCATGGACATTTAAATATTAAAAAAGGAATTGACTAGGCTACCTATGACTAAATAAGAGTTATTCCCCACCTTTCCAAATTATCATGTACATTTAAGCTATCATATTTTATTAACATCCTTTCTATGATGCAACACCTTATGACTTTCCATTATATTTATGCATTATATGAGTTGTTGTACTTGTAAAGTGCATAAATTCCAAATGAATTTTCCAAATACCCATGTTTCCACTAAATTAATTGTTTAAGTAAGAGACACATTCTATTGTAGGAAGCATGCATCAATCAAACACTACTCTACTCATAGTTTACAAACCCAACCAATTTTTAATACACAAACACATTCAAGACTAATCCACAATAACAAACAATGCTTAAAATAATATTCATCATCAAACATCTACCAATGCATAAACAATGAGGAGACAAGAGACACATGGAATATGTGATCAACTAGGGCCAAAACCTCTCCAACATGATAGGAAAACCCAAATGAGATCTTCTTCTTATATAGACTTCAATTGATGAATACCAAGACCATGGCCTAGACCCTTGACTCAATAACCTCTCCAAGACCAAGTCGCAAGCCTCCTTGATTCAACTTCTTTATTTTTCCTTAGTCAACGATGATCAGGCTTCTTCCTTCAATAACTCGACTATCCTTCAAATTCCAGTTCCATGGATAAGATCTGTAGTTCTTGGTCCTCTTGCATAAACCCTAGACGTGTGGTTGACGAACCTTTTGAACCTTGATCTTCTTCGCTTGGATGGTATGAACTCTTATTATAAGTCGGCATGTAACCTTGCTTATCTTCTTCCTTGATTCGACTTCTTGGACAACAACAAGATATTTGAGCTTTTCTGTAGTAAATAGTTCTTCCTTCCTTCACACGTGTGGATCTATTAGCCCTAAAACAGACCCATAAACAACACCAAAATATTCTCTCTTTTTTTCCTTCTCTGGGTTGGTCATCTTCGCACTTCTTATTATAGACTTACTTAACCAAATTGGCTTGTCCACAAATGGAGGATGAGCTTCCCTATATATAGTGTTTTGTCCATCAAAAAAACGTGCTAGGAAGTGTTAAGGAGTGCTAGGGGAACATAAGGGAGAAATAGGTGAAAATAATTCATGCAAATGAACAATTAAGATTTTGTGACAGGAAGTGTTAGTGAGTTCCAGGTGTGCTAAGGAGGGAGTGATAAGGTATGCTAGGTAGTGTTAAGGCATATAAGAAGCCAGAGAAACATACCAAGATGTGTCAGGTGCTAGGGTATGCCAATGCATGCCACAAAGTGTTAAGGAGTGCCAGGGAAACATAAGGGAGCACTAGTTTCAAATGCATTGAAATAAATGACTAAGAGTGTGTGGCAAGGAGTGTCAGCAAGTTCTAGGTGTGCTAAGGAGGGGACAACAAGGTATGTTAGGTGGTGCCAAGAAATGCTACAGTGTTAGGGCAACATGGCAGGGTATGTCAATGCATGTCAGGGTGAGCCAATGCATGTCAGGGTGTGCCAATGCATGTCAGGGAGTGTTAGGGAGTGTGACATAAACCAAAGGAAAACTAGTTCAAAATGCATGGAAATGAATGAATAAGAGTGTCAGTGAATTCCAAGTGTGAGCAGGAGTGAGTGACAAAGTTATATGCTAGGTAGTTCCAAGGCATGCAAGAGTGCCATGACATGTCAAAGAGTGGTATGGTATGATAGAGAGTTCTAAAGTATGCCATGGCATGCAGGGAATGCCAACATGTGCCACATAGTGCCAAGGGATTGTTAGACATGCAAGGTGTTATGCCATGTCAAGATGTAAACTATGTTGCTTAGTTGTTTTATGGCCATGGCTAGACGTGAGTCTTGACTTGGTAACTTCTTAAGTGAGATGAGCTAAGATTGGGCATGAGTAGCCTAAGATGAGTTAGAGGCCATTGTTAGGTAAACAAGGGATAGTATAGTTGTAGTAATTGTAACTTGGTCAAGATGTTGTAGTCGAGGCAGGACTTGGTTGGTTCCCAAGTCTTAAAACCAATAAGGGTAGTTATGAGGGCATGATAGCTAAGGAATGCCAGGGCATGCCAAGGAATGAAAAGGCATGATAACACATGCCAAAAAATGTCAATGCATGTTGAGGAGTGTTGGGAGTGTGAGGGCATCACAAGGGAGAACTAGGTCAAAGTGCATGGAAACAAACGAATAAGAGTGTCTTCCAGGTGTCCCAAGGACGAAGTGTATTAGGATAATTTCATAATGGGACTTGCAATAGGTAATCCTACAATTACTGATTAGGTGATCATGTCCTAAGTGGACAAAATGCTCAAATTTTGAATTGCTCAGAATTGGTTGAAACCAAAATGACATGATAGGTCTCGTTGATATGATCCTGTAGTCATGAACGACACTCCAATTCGACACTGTATGTGAAAGTTATTCAAGTTTGAAGTTTATAATTTCCTTCAAAAATCAGTTTGACCAGGGTTGACTTTTGACGTTAGCAAATATTAAAAAAAGAATATTTCAGGAATATTCCTCAAAATATTTTGGGAATATTCCACAAAATATTCTTTGCGGGCCAATCATACGTTGACACTTGGCATTCAGTAGTTGGACAGAAGATTGACTGTGTATGATGAGGACCAATCAATGAGCACCACATGGCCTGCTCAGAGGCTACCATGTGGCCTCAAGACTACAGGTTTTGGTGTGACAAAATTTTTGTGTGTTTGCAAGAATCGACCTCGGGTCGAGTGGTCGCCAGCTCACAGGCTTGACTAGCTCACCTACAAGTTGTTTCTTAATAGTCTTGGGACAGTGGAAATATTTATTTTGTTAACCATTGATAGCTTGGCAATAGACTGCCAACGTTCTAAATCGCTAGTGGTCCCAAAAAGCCTGGTCACATGTTAGCACCTAAATCTACCTTAGGCTGAAGGAAGGAAAAATTCAGGGTAACCACAAACAACGCTCAGTCTGGTAGCTAGCCCTACCAGAACAGGAGAGGGCTCTCTCCGAGTCACGCTCAGTGAATAGATAAATGAAATGGTTTGAGATGACTTACAGTGAAATATTAAACTTAGGCTAGTAAGTGAATATGGATACAAGAAGTGATTTTTATGAATGATTGTGTTTCTGGGATGGTATGGGACCAATGGACCGCAATCAACAAAGAATTTAATACAAAGGCACATATTACTTCGTGAGGAAAGATAGGCGGAGAGTCTAGCAATTTTAGTTTGAAACAACGTGGAATGGAGAGATTGCTTAGGAGAGTGAAAAGGGCATAAGTACATGAATCCTTTTCAACAAAAGAAAGAACATTGAACATGAAATTTTCCCATAGGCAGAGCAATAAAATTGAATTCTACCTTATCTAACTTAGAAAATTTAACTGGAAATGAATAAATGAACTATGAAACATAACAAGATACATAAAAAACATAAGAGACACATTTTCTACACTGACAACCACATGAATCTCATGAAACAGAGCCATTGCCTTTCATTAATCCTCTGTAAAAATACACAATGAAGAAACAAAGTTTCTTTCCCACAGTCTCCCAGAAGTTACAAGCCAACAAACCATTTGCAAATAGTTTGCATACAATATATAGAATGTGCCATGAAGAGATAGAAAACCCAAGGGTTGGGGAGTTACTCGAATCATTACAAAATGACGGTGGAGAGCGAAACATCAGCTACAGGTGTAGCATCACAAACTTGACAAATAGCTTGGGGTGACTGTTTGCCTTCCTTTGCCACTTGGATAGAAGCCAATCTGGAGTGAAAATACTTTAAATGCCACCATATGTGCCGCAAAAGTGAATTTTATATGAGTGGACACACTTTGGAGAAGTCGCAAATCGAAATTTCGCGAAATAGAGGTAAATTGGGCCTTTTTTCCTATATGCGTCGCGCCAAATTCTATATGCATTGCGCCAATTTGGATCCTGTTTTGGGGCACTTGCAGAAGTCCAAAATCTCCCCAAGTGTGCATGTTGGAAAGCCTATCCTGTCAAATTTCCAACCCAAGTGGATGTTTTGAATTTGGTGCTCATTTGCCCCTCCAAATATTCAATCTCCCAAGACTGCTTCCTGTGTGTCAAAACAGGGGTAGAGAGGCCATTTTTTGGGTGTTTTTGACTTCCTGGAGACTCAAATCATGCCCAAATTTCTTGCCCAAGCACCAGTAGTCATGATTTTGCATGATGAATCCAAAAATGCAAGCCATTTCTCATTTGGAGCTCCCAATCCTACGCGTCGCACTAGTGGCGCAACGCACAGGGAGAAAAAACCTGTGTTTGTGACCAAAAAATTTCCATGTGACCAAAATTGTCCCAAATTTCTTGAAATTTGGGCTGGAGGTTCTCTAAGAGGCACTATGCTCGGCCACAGAAGCTTCAGCCAAGATTCGAAGCCGATCTTTCTCTTTTTCCTCTTTTGCCTCTTTTGTTGCTTTGCTCAATTTGGCCTTCAAGCTCCTTATCCAGGCCTTTGCACTCATGCTCCGTGCCCTGTAATGATAAACCGTCCTCCTGAGTATGGTTTTGTCTCTGTTGGCCTTATCCAGCAATCTCTCAAGGTGTATGTTGATCCGCTCTAGCCAGGACTCACGGTCATTGTTGATCTCTTGCTCCAAGGTAGTGAGCTCGATCCTTCTTTGTTGGGCAGCTTGTCGATTTTCACGGATGCTTTGTAGCTCCATGATCACATGATGGTCCTCAAGCTACTTGTTCCTCTACTCTCAATACTTGATTATCCATCTGGCCCTCTCTGCATTGAGTGACAAGTCTTGGATCTCTGTGTTCTACTCTTGAATAGTCATCCTAAGTCGGACATTCTCCGCCTCAGCCTCATCATCCTGAATGAGGATGAAATCGGTCTCCTATTCACCTGATGGCCCCTCATCATGCATGGGCTTCTTGCCCTTATCCTGTACCTATTATTTGATGCCGGAAGTGAGGCCCCTTGCACCCCGGGTTGAGATAACACTTGCTTTGCTGTTGCAAACAAGTTCCTACTGCCTCTCTGATATGTCACGAATACTGGCATAGTCGTGGTCTCATGGCGCTCATACTAATGAGAAGGACCACCTATCTCATGCTCTGATGCATGCTCTGATGCCATGACTACTGTGTGTACTGTACTTAGGCTACCCTTTGATGATGGTGTGAAGCTGGGTGCTTTTGTGATATCCGCCACCAAGGGGAACAATGAAACAAAAGGGAGTATTAGGAGGCGAGTAATGTGATAGGAATAGGGGTTATGGGGAGAAGTTTATTTAGGGATATGTAGGGTGTTTTGGTATTTGATAGGGTAGGGTTTTGGGGTTTTGACAAGGTAGGGTTTTGGGGTGTTATTGTAACAGCACAAGTAAAACTAAAATTAATGTCAAAAGGAAAACAATTCTTTCAATGAAATTATACCTGTACTTTCCAGCTGCGAAGTGACCACAAGATTTGGGGACGACTCTCCTCCCAACCGTAGGCTCAATTGTGTAGGATTCTGCTACAACTGGCCCCCTCGAGCCCTCAATCAACGACTACTGCCAGTATTCCTAAGTCTTAGTATTCTCCCAAGAGAATGAAGATAGAACCTCAGAATGATTGAACCCCTCCCATCCTCCTCATCATTCATTAAATAGAACAAAACATTGGAAGGGAAACCACATGCACACCCTCCATGTGTCTGCATGCTACATGCCCACCCTCCATGTGTCTGCATGCTACTTTTTCTTTACTTTCCTTTGATTTTTTTGATAATTTCCTTTTTTTATTAGAGCTTTAATATGGTTATTACTATTTTTTTTTA
>APFE031271561.1:45953-98478 GCA_000404065.3 Pinus taeda | reverse complement strand
ATATCATTTTTATTTATTTATTTTTATTAGATTTATTTATTATTATTCATTATTTTATTATTACTATTATTTTGTATTATTTTATTAGTTATTATTATTATTAAGTGGTTTATTATTTATTCATTTTATTATTATTATTTATTTTTATTAATTATTATTTTTGTATTATTTTTATTAGTTCTTATTATTTATTATTGATTATTAAGGGAGGGATGTTACAGTTATGTTGACCAATAAGAGGAGGGATAGGGGATAAGGTTTGGTAGTATTTTAGGGTAGGGATAATAGGAAACATGAGAAAGGGAGGATAGGGAAAAATGGTAGGAAAGTAGAACCTTCGCCTCAATACCTCAATTATACAACCTTAGCCAGCATGGTTTTGACGTTTTTTGAATGGTTGGTCTTATGAGTTTTGTGGTAATTGAACATAGCCAAGAACCACCATATCATCCATAAAATTTAATGAGCAAGCCATGATTTAGACCCTACCTGGCAATTTGGAGGAAAATTTCAATGAAATTCAAGCCTTTTAGCCCTGTGCCCCACGCCTCCCATGTGCGTCGCGCTAGTGTAAATTTACACTGGAAAATTTCTCCCAGTGCGCCGCGCTCCCTTTGTGCGCCGTGCCTTTTTACATGAGCCTTTTGGAGGCCTTCCCAGTGTCCAAATTGGGTTCTGGATAGCTCGTTGGAAAGGTCTTTGAGTCTATTTTTGAACACAACTAGAATGTTTCAATTTGGAGTTCATTTTCCCTGTCAAAAATCAAAGCTCCCAAGACTAGTCAAAATGTGCCAAATGAGGTTGCCTTAAGGCAAAGTACTATTGCAGGCAACTTTTGAAGGTATTCCTCAACTCCAAATTGATCTCATGATAGCTCATTGGAAATATATTTGTGTCTAGTTATCATTTTATGCATCATGTAAGTCATGTGGCCAACCAAGCTAGGAGAAAACTTGATTTTCCCAAGGTCACTTCAGAGGTGTATCAATTCTCCCAAGGCGATTGTATTTTTGAAATTTCTCTAAAACCATGACACCTATGTAAAACGTGAAGGACGTTTTTCTTCCTTGGTCCATTGTGGACAAAAACCGCTCTTAGTGTTCCCAAATGCATCTGTGATTGCTCAGAAACATCATTTGAGTGAAACCTATCCCGATGTGTGAGACAAGGGATTTGTCGAAATGAAGTGAAATGAAGGGGATAGTGGGCTTCTAAATTCTTGAGAAAAATTTGGGAAGTGGGGAGGGATGTTAGAAAGTAGGGGAAAGTGGAATCTCAGAAATTGAGTGAGGGCAAGGGGTCCAAAAAGGAAAAACATAGGCCTAGCCTAGAAAATTGCCAAGTTGTAGGAAGAAACTAGGGTTTGTGCGAAAATGAGGAATTTGGGAGATTTTAGTGATGGGAAGTGTTTAATAAGGTACATTATGGATAGGGGAGGGTGTATGAATAGAAGGATACAATTTTTTCCAATGATTTGACCATCCAAGAGAAATTAGCTTCAAAACCCTAGGAGAGGGAAATGAACCTTGCATAGGCGAAGCATGAACAAGGTGTAAAATGACCCAGTGGAACTTGACATGATGATGACAACCCTTTGAATGATGGTACACGCAGTTGAATGGTGAGATGGAATGTCATTTGGACAACTTTGACAAGGGTAAAATCAAACCCTAGACCCAATGCCTAGTGACCAAATTTTGCTTGAAGACTCACTAAAATGTCAAAATTTGACCTTGACACCTTAAAATCACTTTGTAAGAGCATGTTTGATCACTGGAGTAAGGCTGCAAAGACTGACACTAACATTGGCTCCAATGGGGGATGGTAGCTCCAGCTCCTTGGAGGTGCCAAGAACTTCAGATCTTTGGGTGAGCAGACAGTGCCTTCGTCCATTGGGCTATGGAGTCATTACACAGAAACTGACATTATGCAGACGGACTCTGACTGAAGACTCAAACCGAAAACCATAATAAAACTAGACATGACTAAATCCTAACTAACTAACTGGAAATATGCTCATATTTGAGCTTATTCATCAAACCTGCCCTAATTACTCTTTCCACCACCCGGTCAAGTGAGATGGAACAACCAATGCAACTAGGTAAGCATTATGGATGATATTTGATTTCTTCCCAAATGCCTTCTGATGCACAAGAAAAGGGAAGAATTGGAAGGCAACTCCCATGGAAACTTGGAATCAATTTCATTGCTGAAAAACTTGCAAAGCATGAATTGGCTGGATGACTTCAAGAATATTGCAAAAGGATCTTCATAAGCATCGCCATTGATTTCCATTAACACATTACTACTCTAGTCCAAGTAATCTTCACAGCTGGATATTAAACTTTTCCTCACATCTGCACTATCTTCCTCTGATGATTGCAACAAGTGGTCAAAAGGATCTTGAATTTCATGAAGAACGAAACTCTGTTGTTGATCCCAAATAGAACCAAAGCCTCCTTTATCAATCTCCTCATATGACTGCAAACTTTGGTATGGGCTATGAAATGAACAATCTGTTAAGCAAGACAGTGAAGGTGACCCTTGAAACAGATGATTATCAATATTATCTTTTGTCGCATGGTTAGCTGATGAAGAAGAAGTTTTACAGCAAACCAAGTCTAACACATGAGAAAAAGGATCATCAAAAACTTGAGGAGACTGTTGCGATGTATCTATTGAAACTGTATGAAATCCTATTGGTTGTTCATCCTTTTCTTTAGAGATATTACGAATATTCTGCCTTATAAACTGAAATTATTTCTAACACAAGGGTACAGAATCCTCTTGTATCATTAAATCATGTATTTCGGCTGCCTCACCTTCATCTTTAATCTGACCTTGAATTGTGTTTGGTGGCTGCAAATCTGGTTTTGTATCCAAAATGATTTCATCAATCATTTCAGGGGAAGATTTCTTATTAACGACCTGCTCAAAAATTTTGCCATCTGTCTCATCCTCAACATTAAAACTGAGGGATTGTTGATTTCCTACAAGCTTTTTATTTTAATATTTACTATGCAATTTACCCTGCAAAAACTGAAATGATTCAAAACAGAGAGGTAAGGAATCTCCTTGTATCGTTTGATCATATATGCCAGCTTCTATGTCTTCATGTGCAACCAGACTATTAATGGAATTTGAAGGCTGGAACTCTGAATATAAGAAGTATGGAACAAATTTTTCATCGCCCTCAAGAGGATCCAAATCAAGATTTGTCGATAGCTGATGTCTGATTGCATGGAAATTATCTCTGATGAACTGACATGAATCAAAGCACAAAGGCAAAGATCCTTCACTTACTTCAAAATCTGTTGCACTTTCCTCATCGTTTCCATAGCTGATATGCATCGGTTGATCACTGTACTTGAGCTGTTGTAAGCGAACTTCCTCATCCCACAAACTAGCTGCTGATTTGTCTGCAAGATTAGCTTCTGTTTGGAGAGCATAATCATCATCATCATATTGATCAAACTGAGGCAAATTGTCAGTATAAAACACGTCATCAAGCATACATGTCATATCAATAGGTATTTCTTCTCTAAGATGATCTACAAAAAAATCCTTATGACTACTGAGATAAGAAATAAAATGTTTTGGATCAGCCACTTGTTCATGAACATCATTTTCATCTTTTGCAGTCATTTTCCTCACCATCTCTTCTACTACACTCACCAAAATGTCAAGCTTTTCCTCTGAAGGTGTAGTTTTCTCTGGATCCATGTTTTTCATCTCTTCTTCTTTCAACCTTGCCCTTCTGATCAGCAAATGAGCCTCTACATTTATTGCATTATTTTGCATCTCTTCAAGTGTTGCGCCATTCTTTTCTCTTAGCTGAAACTCCATTTCCAGATCAAAGGCACCCGGGTAGTGCAAGAGAGCAGATCCAGGAGGGGGTCTTATATCAACTGGCATTGAATAATAAACTTGATTAAATCTGGCTGAAAACTATTGTACTGTCTCTCCTGGCAGTCTTTTCAGCTGATTATACTCTTCTACGATAAGGAAAAGGTTCTGTCCGATCCTCCACCTATCAAGAAAAACTTTGATGAACTGCTGTAAATCTGTGATGCTCGCATCAGGCAGGGCTTTGAACCAACTCTTGACTTTGCCTTGCAAAGAAAGAGAAAAAAGCCTTATACTGACATCTTCTTCATCAATTTCAAAAAGGTCTAGAAAAGTCTCAACCTTCTGCACATTTTGCTCAGCATTGACACTCTTACATTCACCGTCAAATCTTGGTAAGTATAGATCATAGTTTTTGGGGAAAGCATGAAGAACAGAAGGTAAAAAAAGAGGTTTATACCTATCTGGGATTATAACAGCTGGAGGAATATGTACAAGAGCTATGGGATCAGTTTTGTTTTATTTAGGCTCATCACTTTGCAGAGAATCATCATAAGATGTAGGACAAGTAAGGAGGCCATGATCAAAGGGAAACTCACTATTTACACTTTTTGGATAGATCGAGTGAATATTTTGATCACCTTTATCATACAACAAGTTTTGAACAACATTCAAGACAGCTTCAAGAACAACAAAGTAATTCACAAGAAAGCAGAGTAGGTCCTGAATACCATTCCACTTTGGGTACCCGAACTTTGTGTATGATCCTTCCATTTTCGCAGAGAAAGAGTTAGTCCTCCAGTGGATTCACCATGAAGCACTGATTGCTAGTTTCTTCAGTGAATGGAGTCGCTAGGTGAATGATTTCAACCGTCTTCTTATGTCTAATCGTTGTTCACCATCAACCATCAGATCTGAACTTAAGATATGTCTTGGGGCAAGACAATCTACGAGCAAACCATTTTGTCCCCAGTGGAGTCGCCACTATGTTAGCACCTAAATCTACCTTAGGATGAAGGAAGGAAAAATTCAGGGTAACCATAAACCATGCTCAGTCTGGTAGCTAGCCCTACTAGAACAGGAGAGGGCTCTCTCCGAGTCACGCTCAGTGAATAGATAAATGAAATGGTCTGAGATGACTTACAGTGAAATATTGATCTTAGGCTAGTAAGTGAATATGGATACAAAAAGTGATTTTTATGAATGACTGTGTTTCTGGGATGGTATGGGACCAATGGACCACAATGAACAAAGAATTTAATACAAAGGCACAGATTATTTTGTGAGGCAAGATTGGTGGAGAGTCTAGCAATTTTAGTTTGAAACAATGCAGAATGGAGAGATTTCTTAGGAGAGTGAAAAGGGCATAAGTACATGACTCCTTTTCAACAGAAGAAAGAACATTGAACACGAAATTTTCCCACAGGCAGAGCAATAAAATTGAATTCTACCTTATCTAACTTAGAAAATTTCACTGGAAATGAATATGAAATGAACTATGAAACATAACAAGATACATATGAAACATAAGAGACACATTTGCTACACTGACAACCACATGAATCTCATGAAACAGAGCCATTGCCTTTCATTAATCCTCTGTAAAAATATACAATGAAGAAATAGAGTTTCTTTCCCACAGTCTCCCAGAAGTTACAAGCCAACCAACCCTTTGCAAATAGTTTGCATAAAATATATAGAATGTGCCATGAAGAGATAGAACGCCCAAGGGTTGGGGAGCTAATCGAATCATTACAAAATGAAGGTGGAGAGCCAAACATCAGCTATAGGTGCAGCGTTACAAACATGACAAATGGCTTGGGGTGACTGTTTGCCTTCCTTTGCCACTTGGATAGAAGTCAATATGGAGTGAAAATACTTTGAATGCTGCCTTATGTGCCACAAAAGTGAAGTTTATATGAGCGGGCCCACTTTGGAGAAGTCGCAAATCGAAATTTCGTGAAATAGAGGTAAATTGGGCCGTTTTTCCTATATGCGCCGCGCCAAATTCTATATGCACCGTGCCACTTTGGAGCCTGTTTTGAGGCACTTGTAGGCATCCAAAATTTTCCCAAGTGTGTTTTTTGGAAATCCTGTCCTATTTACTTTCCAACCCAAGTGGAATTTTTGAATTTGTTGCTCATTTTCCCCTCCAAAAATTCATTCTCCCAAGGCTGGTTCTTGTGTGTCAAAATAGGGGTAGAGAGGCCATTTTTTGGGTGTTTTTGACCTCCTGGAGACTCAAATCATGCCCAAATTTCTTGCCCAAGCACCAATAGTCGTGATTTTGCATGATGAATCCAGAAATGCAAGCCATTTCTCATTTGGAGCTCCCAATCCCGCACAGGGAGAAAAAACCTGTGTTTGTGACCAAAACATTTCCATGTAACCAAAATTGTCCCAAATTTCTTGAAATTTGGGCTGGAGGTTCTCTAAGAGGCACTATGCTGGGCCACAAAAGTTTCAACTAAGATTTGAAGCTGATCTTTCTCTTTTGCCTCTTTTGTTGCTTTGCTCAATTTGGCCTTCAAGCTCCTTATCCGGGCCTTTGCACTCATGTTCCATGCCCTGTAATGATAAACCACCCTCCTCAGTATGGTTGTCTCTGTTGTCCTTCTCTAGCAGTCTCTCAAGGTTTATTTTTATCCTCTCTAGCCAGGATTCACGGTCATTGTTGATCTCTTGCTCCAAGGTAGTGAGCTTGATCCTTCTTTGCTGGGCAGCTTGTCGATTTTCACGGATGCTTTGCAGCTCCATGATCACATGCTGGTCCTCAAGCTACTTGTTCCTCTACTCCATATACTTGATTATCCATTTGGCCCTCTCCACATTTAGTGACAATGTTATGAAACCAGCTCAAGAAAGATAGAAAAGATATATCAACACCTTAGAATTCAACCTCTTCGAGGGGGCAACCTCCTTCACATTACATAAATGAACAATTCTTGGATGATTCAAATGACAAAACCTCCTTTCTATATATAGGAGTCTAAGGAGTCACAATATAAACCAGCCGACCTAACAATAATATATAAAGCCACAAAAATAACAATAGAGGGATTCTATGGGGCACAGTAATAACAATATGGGGGCAATAGGGGCACAACAATATTAATAAGGGTATAACTACAATAGTAATGGGGTAATCACTAGTATTATAGGGACCCAACATGCCCCTCGCCTTCAAAAAAGTGTTGTCCTCAACGCTTGAGTAGTTCTGGATACTTCTGCATAAAATTCTCATCCTCCCATGTTGAATCTTCAGCGGATAAGTTCTTCCACTTGATAAGATACTCTGAAATTGATCGATTTCGTAGCTGTCAAGTTCTTGTTTCTGTGACTGCTTGCGGTTCCAATATAATTTTTCCTTCCTCGTCAAGTTCTGGCAATATTGTTTGAACTGGGAGTTGTCGCCTATAACCTTCTTTAAACATGAAACATGGAAAACTGGGTGTAATCGAGAAGCTGCAAGAAGCTCCAATTTGTATGCCATACCAATCTTTTGCAACACCTTGTATGGACCATAATACTTTGGTGATAATTTATTATCCTTCTTAGCTTGCTTGAGGGACACTTGCTTATATGGTTGTAGCCATAGGAATACCCAATCACCTACATCACAACTTCACTGCGATGTTGATCTTCCTGTTGTTTCATTCTATTCTATGCCAACACGAGGTTATCCTTTAAGAGTTGGAGGACTTGTTGGTGATGTTCGATGTGATGTTCCACTGCTTGAACCTTAGAATTTTCTCTTAGATATGATGTGATGGATGGTGGTTGATACCCATAAAGTGCCATAAATGGGGTCATTTTTGTTGTTGTATGGAAGGAAGTGTTATACCACCATTTAGCCATAGGTAGCCATTTGACCCATTGTGTCTGTTATCAGATACAAAGCAACGAAGATATCCTTCCAAACATTTGTTTACTATCTCAGTTTTCCCATCAGATTGAGGATGATAAGATGAACTATGAGCTAACTGAGTACCAAGACAAGAAAATAATTTTGTCCAAAAATTTCCAGTGAAAATGGGATCTCTGTCACTTACAATAATCTTTGGATTTCTGTGTAGCTTTTGAATTGTTTCCATAAATGCCATGGAAATTGTACTGGCTTTAAATGGATGTGATAATGCACAAAAGTGTGCATACTTGGTAAGTCTGTCAACTACCACCATGATGACACTCTTTCCCTCAGACTTGGGTAAACCTGTGATAAAATCCATTGAAACCTCCTCCCAACGTTGGCTTGGAATGGATAAAGGTTTTAATAGACCCGGTGTCTTAATTGTTTCAACTTTATTTTGTTGGCATACCAAACATTCCGCCACAAACTTTTGAATATCCGATTTAAGGCCATCCCAAAAAAAATTCTTCTTAACCCTATGGTAAGTTTTTAAAAATCCTAAGTTCCCTCCTAAGGGAGAACCATGCAATTCCAGAAAAATCTTTTGTTTGAATAGGGAATTCTTACAGAGGTATAAGCGATATTTGTACCATAACGAATCATTTTTCCAACTAAATGTATCAGATGTACTGGAATCTTGTTGTAACTTTCGAATAAGTTCTCACACTTCTTCGTCATTCTTCCATTCCTCTCTTGCTTCATTTATCCACTCTGGTTGGATAATAGAAATGGCACACAACAATGCTTCCACATCCTCATCCTTTCTTGAGAGTGCATCTGCCACAACATTTTGCTTCCCTTTTTTGTATATGATTTCAAAGTCATAACCCAACATCTTTGTGACCCATTTTTGTTTTTCTTCAGAGGATAATCTTTGTTCTAAAAAGTATTTAAGGCTATCATGATCCGTTTTTACCTTGAAGTGTCTTCCCATTAGGTAGGGTCTACCATTTCTTAAGTGCATGTAGTATTGCCAAAATTTTCTTCTCATTAATAGCTTTGTGTAAATACTTTCCCTTGATTGGACGACTTTTGAAAGCAAGGGGTCTTTCATCTTGCATTAAAACAACACCAATTCCATTTCCGGAAGCATCACATTCCACAATAAAGGTTTTTGTGAAGTCTGGTGTAGCTAAGACCGGTGCTTGGCACATTGCCTCTTTAAGATATTCGAAGGCCTTTGTGCTTTATGGAGTCCATGAAAATGCATATTTATTCAACAATGTTGTTAGAGGTGTTGCTATTTCCCTAAATTCTTAACAAACTTGCGATAATACCCATCAATCAGGAATCCTCGCAAATGCCTTTATGGATGTGGGGATTTCCCATTCCTTAATGGCTTTAATTTTGCTAGGGTCTACCTTAACTCCTTCATGAGATACAATATGACCCAGATATTCCAACTCTTGTACTCCAAAGAAACATTTGGATCTTTTTGCATATAATTGTTTCTCCTCCAATAATTATAGCACCCTGTCAATGTGTTCAACATGATCCTTCCAAGACTTGCTTTAGATTAGTATATCATCAAAAAATACTAACACAAATTTCCTAAGGAAGGGTTTTAAAATGGAATTCATCAAACGTTGAAATGTAGAAGGTGCATTGGTAAGGCCAAAAGGCATGACCAAAAACTCATAGTGGCCCTCATGAGTTCTAAATGCTATTTTCGGAATGTCTTGAGTCTTCATTCTGATTTGATGATATCTTGAATGAAGATCTAACTTGGTGAAGTAAATTGATCCATGCAATTCATCCAATAATTCATCAATGACATGAATGGGAAATTTATCTTTAATAGTGAGCTTGTTGAGCTCCCTATAATTCGGACGCATGCACCATGATCCATCCTTCTTATGCACCAATACTCCTAGAGCAGAGAAAGAACTTTGGCTAGGTTGAATTATACCAGCCTCAAGCATTTCTGCAACCATACGTTCAATTTCACTCTTTTGGGCATAGTGATATCTATATGGCCTGATGTTTGGAGGAACAATTCCTGGAATCAAATGAATAGCATGATCATGATCACGAATAGGTGGGAGACCTTTGGGAGTCTCAAATACCTTAGAATGATTGTCAAAGACTTTTTGGAGATCTAGAGAAATAGATGATTTCGATATGGAAACATCTAGCAAACATAATTGTGCAATTACGCCTCGTTGTTCCTTTTTTAGAAGCTTTGTCATACCGTTGGAGCTTATTATCTTTCTCGGTTTCCCTACAATACCCCTTAATTCAAATTCCTTTCCTTCCACATAAAATTTCATGAAAAGTCCTTGAAAGTTAAAAGCTATTGTACCCAAGGATTGTAGCCATTGGACTCCTAGTACAACATTAACACCTCCCATTGGAATGGAAAGCATTGGGCTTTTCAATACATATTATCCCATGGACAGCTTGATATTATGGCACTTTCCAGAGAAATTTATCGTTCCTCAATTTGCAACCATCACTTGACACTTTGTTGTTGGATATAGGAAGCAATTCAATTCTTTTACTATCTTACAATGAATAAAATTGTGGGTACTTCCTGAATCAATCAACACTATTACCTTTTTCTTCTTGATTTGTCTTTCTATCTTGATGGTTTGAGGAGTGGTAATTCCAGCCAATGTATTACAAGATATGGTAGGATTCATTTCTTATTTATCTAGGCTTTGTTCCTGGAGTATATCCTCTTCCTTTGACCTTTCTTCTCATTTTCTTCTTCCTCTTCACAATCTATGTAGAATAATCTTCTCAGCACACTTATGACCTTTGGTATATTTGCTATCACAATTGTAACAAAACCCTTTTGCTATTTTTTCTTCCAATTGTTGTGGTGTCAACCTTATAGGTTGTGGAAGGCTAGGGGTAACAACACTTCCATCTTTATATTTGTGACTGGTATGCTTCCTGGTTGCCATAATTTTTCTTTCCATTTTTCTTGCTAACTTGAATTCCTTCTCTAATGAATCAGGTTCCCAAAGGCGAAAATCATGTTGGATATTATCCTTTAAAGTTTCTATGAACACATCAATCCTATGCTCCTATGGAATATTTTTTACCCTTACGTTCAATTTTTGGAACTCCTCAATGTGCTCCATTATTGAACCCTTTTGTTTGAGACTTATCAATTGGCTAAAAAAAGTGTTGCTTTTTGTATCCTCATAATGTGCTGTCAATTTTTCTGTAAAAATTGCCTAAGTGATAATTTGTTTATGAGAGCAAAGCAATTGATACCATACAAACTGATTTGGTTCCAAATATAAAGTTGCAATACGTACCTTTTGTGTGTTTTGCACATTATTGAGATCGAAAAATTGCTTCATCTGTAATATCCATGTTGCGAGATCCTTGCCATCAAACTTTCTCATATCGATTTTTGGAATATGGTGGATCTTCGATCCAACATTAGAGTCTATGAAATCATGATTAACATTTCTTTGGTTCACATCATGAATTTCCTTTACTACCCTTTCACCATTATTAAGTATTTATTGTAGAAAATTTGTCAAATCTATATTCAAATCTATCTTCAAATCATCAATCTTAGCTTCCACACCCTTTATCTTAGATTCCACGCCATTTATCTTAGCTTATGTTAGCTTTTGTGAGAGTGAAATTTGTTGCACTTGGTCTTGTAATTTTGATATATCATGTAGCATTTCTTCCTCTTCTTCATGAGTCATGTTAGAGATTTTAGGTTTTTTACTAGGTGTTTGCATTTTCCTTCCTTGCAGCATAAGTTACCAATAATAATGCTCTACTATGCCCTTTGAATTCCTTCAAAATAAATTTTCAAACCAAGCTTAAGCAAAAATTTAAAAAACTCTACACACCTTTTTTCACTTTGTAGGAGCTTGATATTGCCTCTGATGTATCTCTGTAATTTCGGATCATCCAATTCTAAAATTGTGATTTATGGTAGCCCTTTGTGTCCTCTTTCCAATGCCACCAGTCTAATCCCAATTGGATTCTCCAAGGAAGAGTTTTCCAAATCTCCCATAGTGACCAGATTATAGACTAGTTCTGAAGAGTGAACTTCTACGTCATGCCACGTGTCCCTGTTTCAACCTTTGGCTCTGAAAAAAAATATAAAAGAAACTACAATCTGTCTTCTTTCTATACCTTCTTACAAAACTTCAATCTGATGCTCGGAGAGAAAGTTATGTCGGTTTTCCCCAGGTCACCTATTTGGAATGTAATTCAGGAGTCTGCAAAAAGACCAACTTCCTTAGATCATATCTCCACAAATATAGTGCGAAATGCTTTGAAATTCAGACCTGAGGTTTAGTACAATTTTATTTAAAATGGTTTTTTTTTTTGCTTCTGAAACATCACAGAAAAAATTTATAGCAAAAATAACACAATGACCTATTTGGAGCATCGAAACCCTAGAATCCAAAGCTCTTATACCAAATGTTATGAAACCAGCTCACAAAATATAGAAAAGATAGATCAATGCCTTAGAATTCAGCCTCTTCAAGGGGGAATCCTCCTTTAAATTACACAAATGAATGATTCTTTGATGGTTCAAATGACAAAACCTCTTTTCTATATATAAGAGTCTAAAAAGTCACAATATAACCCAACCGACCTAACAATAATAATATAAAGGCACAAAAATAACAATAGAGGGATTCTGTGGGGCACAATAATAACAATATGGGGACAATAGGGGCACAAAAATGTTAATAAGAGATACAACTACAATAGTAATGGGGTAATCACTATTATTATGGGGAGCTAACAGATAGTCTTTACATGCTTCAGTCTATAATTCCTAAGATCAACAAGATGGATTGAGCCTCTATTATGGGAGATGCAATTTAGTATTCGAAAGAATAACTTCTAGGTACAAATGAAATCAATGGAATCAGCTAAAATCATCTCAACGCCACTATCGAACCGAAATTTGGAGTAAACTTGAAACCTTCATTTTGTGCAACATCTCATCACCGCCCATGTCTTTAAAAGACTTTGGCACACTTTCCCAGATTTAGATTCAACCATAACCCACCAGAATGGTAGTGTACAAAAGTGGGTACATTAGGATATTTGGATGGAAAATGAATATCAAAGAAGAAAATCCCATCCTAATATGGAGTCCCAGCTGCTCCAACAATCACAGCTCTGAGCAAATCCATCCTATCCTCATAAAGTCTCACAAATATTGTATCTGGTAAATTTTCTTGGAGAATGTTCCATTCTAGCTGAACTTTCTTCATGGATTTCTGCTTAATAATATGTTTTTTTATTTCTTGGTGGTAGAAGTGATCCATAGGGTCCTTTACACTATCAAACTATTTAAAGTGACCTAGGTCATGACCACTGCTACTGGGCAAGCTATGCACTATATTTTCCTCTCTTTTTTGTTCCATGTGCACTGTATCCTCCTCTCTTTTCTATTCCATATCAAGCTTACCAAATATCAAATTAACTAAATCAAAATCAATAGTTTTCCAGCCTGCAAGGCCATTTTTATCATCTTCTTCAACATTATTGCAGACTGATGCATCATCTTCGTCTCCATGAACCACAAATATTTGTTGAGGTCCAACCTTTGACACCATTCCTTGCCCATGCTACCTCAATGTCTCCATCCTTGAAGACCTATGACATTCCAAATCCAATATAGATTAGATTCTTCGAGACTCTTGTCTTATTCAAGAAGTGTGACCCTTGGTCACTCATCAATATAATCAGTTGCAATGATTATGTTTCTTGCATCGGTCTTCTTTCCTGGTGGGTTAATAGGTCCAACAAAATCAATAGCCCACTTGTCAAATGCTTTCAATGTTATCTGTGGATTTAATGGAATTTCATCTCTTCTAGATGGTATTGCTATTCTTTGACATATATCACATGTGCGACAGAATTCCTTTGAATCCTTATGTATTGTGGGCCACCATAACCCAGCTCTCAATATTTTTTGTGCAGTGGCCTTTCCTGCATAATGTCCACTTGTGACTCCTCCATGAGCTTTCACTAGAATACTCTTCCTTCCATGTTCTGGGATGTATCTTCACAATATTTAATCTAGTCCCATTTTGTATAAGTGCTTTGCAATCAACGTGAAACTAGTTTCTTTCATCACCAACGCCTTCTTCTGCTGTGTAGAGTACTTCAGAGGCATCATTCCTATGGCCGAAAACTGAATAGTATTCGTGAGTGATCATCTACGACCCTAATTGCGAACAACTGTGCATTGAGTAGGTTATATTTGATACTAGTGGGTTCGTCACCTATCTCCAATCTCAATAGATGATCGGGCCCGAAATTCAATCTTCTCAGCCTGACTACAACCTGAAAATCGTACTCCTGGAATAATAACAACCATCGACAAAGTTTTCCTGCTAAAAAAAACTTATTCACCAAATATTTCAGTGTGGAGTGATCAATGAACATCTTAAAATGTGCTCCCAACAAGTAGTGCCTAAACTTCTGTAATGCATAAACCATAGCTAAGTCTTCTCTTTCTGTTTTAATGTAGTTCTATTCTTCCTTGGACAATTTCCTTCTTGAAAAATCTATAGGGCGATCAACTTCACCTGCGCCTGGCTGTGCCAACACTATACCCAATGCTATGCAAGATGCATCAACGTGTACATGAAATTCCTTATTCCAGTCTGGAGAAACTAAGATCGACACAGTTACCATTTTCTCCTTCAGTATATCCAGACTCTTTTGACATTATTTATCCCATTTAAATGTAACATCTTTCTTCAATAAATTCTCTATTGGTGCAGTTATATGCGCATACCCCTTTATAAACTTTCTGTAATAGCTAGCATGTCCAAGCATCTAACACAATTGTCTCACTATTTTCAATGTTGACAAGTTCACAATGACTACTATCTTTGCAGGATCCACCAACAAACCCTATTTGCACACAATATGCCCCAAGGGTATGCCACAAGGCACACAAAATATACATTTCTTCAAGTTAAGTGAAATTTGATGCTGCCTACATGTATCCAGCATAATCCTTAAGCTTGCAATATGCTTCTTTAATAGCCCAAAGGCATTCCAATCATCAAGGTACCCTTCAAAAAAAATTTGTATGTACTCCTTAAATGTTGTGACTACAACTCTAGAAAAGATGGTAGGTACATTCTTCAAACCAAAAGGCATCAACGTGTATTGAAATGAGCCCCATTCTGTTACAAAATTTCTCTTATGCCTATCTTTTGGCACAATTCTAATCTGATGGTACCCTGAAAAGCCATCTGTGAAAGAATAGGCCTCGTGACCTCCTACATTGTCCAATACTTCATCTGTAAATGGTGTAGACAAAGGGTCATGCACACATGCATCATTAAGTTTCCTTAACTCAACATAGATTCTGATCTCTTGTTTAGTCCTGTTTTCCTGAACTATCATGGGACTTACCCATTCAAACTCTTCAATAGGTTCGATGATCCCTGCTACTAGCACTTTGTCTAGTTCTTCTTTCACTTTTTCCTTGTATTTCGGATTCAACCTATAGGGTATTTTCTTCACAGCCTCCACATAAGGTTTCGGAGAAATCCTCATAACTCCTAGGTCCCTTAATATGCCCTTCATTTATGAAAACTTCGTCAGGATTAACTCTTGGAATTCATATAGCATCTCTGTGATATTACTAACTATATTTGTGTCCCAATAGTCTACAATCATCGTAACTTTGGGTTTTCCTCTATCCCAATATTCACTTTCTGTTTTTTTGCTAGCTGCGTTATATCCAGTGTTTTTGGTTCTGGTCCAACAACTTCACGATGTCATTCCTTATAACATTTCAATGCAATTTTTAATTGTACAGTGCAATCATGCTGTAAGGTTGATGAAGCTTCATTCTCAAAAAAATTTACTCTAATTTCCTAAAGAGTCAAGTTTATACATGGGAAATCGTCATCAAAACTAAATGTTAGTATGAACCCTTCAACCAAATCTGTACAGTTTGTAGTTCCATGTCGCAGTTTTGCTTCAAGATACCAATTCATAGCAATCATTTCTAGTGTGTGGATAAATCGATGTACCCACTCTTGTTATGGAATTTATTTCCAAACTAAAATGCAGCGATGAATATGCTCCCGACGATCAACCTCACCATCATACTTTACTTCAATTTTTGTGTCAATTAAGACAAACTTGGTCCACATTAATCTGTGACACTACTGCAAATTTGCTATATTTCTTTCATCAGTACCCCACCATCTAGCATGTGTAGACCTTAGGGCTACATCCAAATCTTGCAACCTATGTTCTTATGGTATTTCTCTTTCATATGCTTCAAGAAACATGCTTACTTCTCCTATCCCATCATAATAAGGTAGATTACATACCTTGGAAGTTATTAAGCAAAGTGATTTTGTTGTAGAGACTTCATATAACTTGTCCTGCCAATTTTCCAGTTCTTCCACAAAATTCGAAGTACAATAACTGCCTTATTACCCACCCAATTTTCCATATGAAATAGGATGAATCCATTCCTCCTCCTTAGTTGTTATTTGATAATTGTTGTCGACATCTACATCACAATACTCATCCCGGATAGGCTCAATATAATGCACTCCTTCTGATGGGTCTAGAGGGACGATGACCCTCATATCGTCTCTTTCGAACACCATTTGTCTCTTCTTCAAATTGATTATCGCCAAATTATCAAAAGCCTAATTCAATCCGAGTAGCACCGAATAAGGATTTATATCATATGCAATTTCAATATCTTTGAAGTCTGCAACAATTTAGACTCCTTCGACATCTACTTAGACACCAGGTAACCTTCCCATATGGATGATCTTCTATTGGTTAGCCATCCTCAACTATATTGACGATAATTGCAACTTCGGTCTTCCGATTGGCTCCCAAGTTTTCTTAGGTAACACGTTGGCATCATATCCTAAATCAAGGATTACCTAATCCATATCATAATCCCTGATCTGTGTAGTTAATCTCATTTCCTTCCCTATTCTCTTCTTGCGTCGATGTAAATTGTTTAGTGCACGCAGACCGCTTCGTGGTACCACTTTATAAATGCAAGAGTCTATCAACTCCTGGAGTCCTTCAACAACCTTCTGATTCCTCAAAATCTTCATGCAAGTCTGTAAAAATGACTTCAAAATACTTGGATCTAATTCTTGCGTCAAAGTAGACATTTTGTCACAGTCCTTCTTTGGCATTAAATTCAGTTGCATGCTAGAAATTGAAGCCCCAACATCCATGAAGCTTCGCTCGCTCCCATGAAAGTTTCTTTTTCCTTTTGGATACTAAAACCAAGAACTTTTTCTGTGGTCTTTCTTACCCATTACTCTTCTACCTTCTTTTTACCTTTATCTTCTCTCATTACAACTCCACTCCTAGTTATGATGTTGATGCACAGTTCATCTTCCCTTGGCTTAGCATTCATCATTTGGATATTTGTTGTGGCCTACAGGTGTCTTTTCTCCTGCATATTTGTGATAAGGAAGAGACATTATTCTATGACGTGATCAAAAGAATTGCAAGAGTTGTAGGTTGTAGTAGGGTTCTGACAATCACTTGCGAAGTGTCTTTCCTATCCATAGTTATAATAGATAGTATGGCCGCATCCTCAACCAGTGCGTCGCTGTCGTCCTCATCCTCATCCCTAGAATCCTCCTCTACCAGCATGTTGGCCTGGATCCTCGCGTGTATATCCTTCAACTTGCAGTTTATAAGCATCAATAGTATGCTCCATCATCAAATCATAACTTAAACAATTCCTCTCATCATGTACCATTGAATTACAAAAGTTGTAGGACAGTTGCTTTAGGGTATGCGTGTACTTTTGTAATAAATAGCAACCTTCAAAGTGATGTTGGCCTCTCGTTCTACAAATATTGCACCACAAACTTGATCCCGGGTTTACTGGATTAGGTGCTCTACTTGCCAAGTAATCTTTGAACATAGGGCATTGATCCTTATAGTGGCCCTCCACTTTGAATTTTGTACACCATACTTCTGATCTGGTTTCTTTACTTTTCTTGAGATCTTGCAATTCCAAGGTTGAATTTTCTAGCTGAATTTGAATTTGTTGTACTCCTGCATGGGTATCTCCGATCGGCAAGGCTTCCAACTTCATGGTAATCTCCAATGCTTCAACATGAGTTGTGAGTTTTTGTTGTATCAAGGGTAACCCGATATGTGGTAGAAACGCAGCTATAAACCATTCTTTATGCTATTTTGGGTGTATGTTAAAACCTACTTGTCCCATTAACACCGTGAATCGTTGATCCAACTCCAACACAGACTCAGTAGTCGTCTGTTTGATTTCTTTCAGCTCCGTAATGCACTATGATTCTAATTTTGGCTTCTTGAATTCTTATACTAGTGCTTTCTTAATATCACCTAATGAAGCAACCTGATTAGTTGTAGAATACTTCATCTACCATGTTAGTGCTCTCTCACAATGTCATGATGAGCTGTGCCTTCTTAACATATTCATCAATGATCTGTCCTTCTTTCCATACTGGATCATCTACAAACTAGAACTGGTCAGGATCCTCTTATCCAAGGCCTCTAAAGATACGTAGCTTAATGTCGTTGCCCATTTTTCTACTTGTGGGGTTAGGGGGAGGGGAGGGTGTGTGATTAGGGGGAGGGGGATGGGGCATAGTGGAATTATGGGGATGAGGATGGGGGTTAAGGGGAGTAGATGGTTTGAGAATCCCAAAGATGCCCTGATTTTTCTCAAATCCTAACTTCGATGCACCTTCAGGATGGGAGGGGAAATGCAGCGGGGTTGCGGGGCTACTTCCTTCTTCTTCACTCTTAGACCCACCTAACAAGGGACTATAGTTAGTATCAATAACGTTCTCTGGTTCGTGCTCTACTCTATATCGCTTCTCACTTCGTGTAGACCCCATTCATGGTTCAAACTTATTCCCTCTTCATCCAAACATTAATCTGACTTTATTCATAGTACACCCTTTTTACATAAAAACATTTTAATCCATAGCTTCAAAGAGTTCAGGTACTTATCTCGCAGACCCTTGAAAAATCTTTGCTCAACTTCCCTGTAAGATACAATCATTTTTATTGTGAATTCAATAATAAATCCTCCCAGGATACTGTCAATCCAAAAATTAATCACTCTTGATTTCCTATTTTTAGTATTCTTGAGTCATTGTATCAGTTCAGTTCTCCACGCGGTAGGCTTGTTATTTTTTAAACAAGTCTGATGCTCAGTAAACTTTATACCCATTCATATAGTTCACTAGCAAATGTCGTGAAGAAGATCTCATGTTCTTATGTATAGAGATACTTCTGCAACTAGGCTTCAGTCGATAATCACGGATTTTCAACTGCAAATTCTCGCTCTTTTGGTTCAAACCACTCCTAGATTTCCTTTTTCAACGAACGCCAAAACATATCCCTCAAGTGGATCCTGGTCTCTGGAACGTAACCATTTGTTAGCTCAAGAGGCTTGGACCCGGGTTCAAAGTGTATCGCACACCAACAAAACCCTTAACCACTGGCCCTTTTGGTAATGACCTACAAGTAGATCGTAGTCTCACCCAAAGCGGTTATGATAGGTTGGAGAACCAGGGTTATGCAGCTAGAGGGATATTGTGTTGTGGTATCTGTGTGTTTTCTTATATTTTATACTAATCTACAACTTTGCATACAAAGACTTCGTGCATATGCTTTACTTCATAGATTTGCAATTATTATATAAACATTTCAGAGCACAATATAACTTGTATTATTTCTCATAAATAAGTACAAAACATGCATATCAATACATATGAATATAGATTATGAATACTAATACACAAGATTTCGCAAAAACTTATTCTTCTTTATCAATATGAATCCTTCAACACATACAACTTCTTCGACTTGCACATCTAGCTGCAGGCGGTTTGCGCACTCAGCTGCAAACTCTCCAAGGCCTCCACGCACCTAACTATGAAGTCTTTCCAAAAAGCCCAAAATACAAACTAAAGATAGAAAATATGATCAATTTGTCTATGTGTCATCTCTTTTGACAAAGCATTCATCTCCTTCTATATGTTTTATTACTACAAAACCATGGTCCACATACTATGGATTCGACAAAGCAATGAGCTAAAACCCCGATACCCTTTACAAAATGAGGGGCTTTGACCCACCCCAAAGCCCCTAGACATCACATGGCGAATAGAGCTTAATGGAATTCGTGCCCTTCACTCCTCAAAATGCGGAGTCTTTGACCAAAACTAGACCAAGTTGGGCCTCACCCAACATGCTCAAGTCAATAAGGTCATGATGATGCTGCTTTTCTAAAGGGTGAGAAAAAGGAGATTGAAGAACTACAGTCCAAGCTGCAAGAATATGAAACATGGTTAAAAGAGAGGATTGAAAACTTGAGTATAATGGTTTTATATTCAACAATGGATGAGAGAGACAAATGTGTTAAAACAAGAACCCACTGTGAAACCTAGTGCTCATGTGTTGTGTTGGAGCCTAGAAAGGAGGAATTTAATTAGCCTTGAAAAGGACCTTCAAGTGACCTAGTTCTAGAGCGGAGAAACAAGGATTTGCCACCTCCATTTTAGAAATTATGTGAAGAGCAGGAATCAAATACACAACACTTTTGAAAGGAATATGGAGCTTCTCTTGATCAAGAATTCCCAATTAACAATGTGGATGTATCCATTTCATCAATGGAATATTCGCTTCCAAGTGCAAGTGATTATATTCATGTAATAGGTCGGAAGAAGAAATATTCCACAAAAAACATGTCATTAAATGAGACAAGGGATGAGATTTTAGAACGAAAAACACGATATCATGACTTGGAATGTGAACATGAAAATCTGAGGAAAATTAAGAACTATAAAATAGAAGATTTGAAGAAATAGATGTTGACAAATCTGTGCGTGCAAGTGATAGAGAACCATGTTAAAAATAAATCTTCCAAAGGTTGTGCATTATATTGGTGGGCGTAATATGATATGGTGCATATATGGGGAGGTTGGCCATGATGTGATGGCATTCATATATTTTGAAAATATGTTACTTATACATTGTGAAACATTGATGCATATTGGCAAGTGTTGCCAGCATCTAGGAATAGGAATACATGGCGTTCAGAAACGTGTAGTAGAAGCTAATAATGTGCTAGTGACATGCACTATTCTTTTGTGGAAAAACATTACAAGTAGTATGCGTTACATACAAATCAATTACTCAACATACATTATATATGGACAAAGATATAGTGAAGATGATAGATAAGAAGGATATGTTATTACATTGATGTTATGGAAAGTGAATGAAGCATTAAAATTTTACTGCCCATCGTAATATATATCAACCAAGTTTTATATAGTATATGTAGTGAGACAGAGGTCGATATATTGCAGGAGCTATTACATTGCAGACATCATCATTCTGAAACCATGGGAAAGAAGAACATGTGTGTTATTGCAGACAATTCAATGTTCTTGTCTATACTAAACATAAAAATATTCACTAGGAATTCAGATACAGAACATTGTGAGAGAAATATCCATGTGGACAATGGAGGAGAAGAACACACAACAAATACTTCCCTTTGTTTTCTTCCACCTGAATCATTCATTTCAAATTTTTTATGCATTCTCACGCTAACTATAACCTAAATCATTACATCTAGGTTAACAAAAACTGCCACCTGAATCATTCATTCTGAATTTTCGACTTGTTCTCACCCACCAACTAGCTTCGTTATCTAAAGTGGGTAACTAAGTACTCCAACGATGCAATGATAGTAGTAGAAGTAAAAGCATGAAAAATTTTGGATGATTCATTTGATGCTCATCATGCTTATCAAGAAACCCTTCCAAATCTTTGAATTTGGTGAATTGTTAGATTATTTCTTGGTAATCCCCTTTAAGCTATAACCCGATTGTTCTTCTTTTAAACTGAAGTGCACTAAAAAACAAGCTAAAAAAATGGGATTTACCTTTTTATATTGGCGGGCTTATCATACGCCAAGAGTAAACACATTGTTGCTTTGGAACCGTCGATCTAGATCGGTGAGATCCGACGGTCATCGGAGATTTTGAATAGAACAATAGATCGGGAGTTAAATGCCTGAAAAAACGGTTTTATTCCCCTCCGCCTTTCCTACGTGTGGAAGTTTGAATGGGATCGGGTGTTGACCCTTCCAAACAACTTACCACCTTTGATATGCCCAAAATACCATCCACTATAGCGAGAACACTTGGTGATCCAACGGTCACGGTTAATCGCGATCCAACAGTTGCAGTTGATTGCAATCCAACGAATGTGATTGAATCGGACAATCACAAATTTCGATGCTCACTGCTTAGTCTCTTTACACTTCAAAGCGCCAAAGCAATAGTGCTTACAGACTCGATAGATTATAAACCCTTCTCTATAACGTTTCAGATCCGGTTGTATCACACTGTCGGAATTCAGCAGTTCAACAAGTTGGTTCCTGTCCACTAAAGCGATTCGACTTGGGGTTCCATGGACTGGATAACATTAAAAACCTCTGTCGATAATATTTGAAGTCTGGATTCCAAATCCGAATGGGTTTTGTGTCAATTCTTAGTGTATTTGGGTTTTCCGCTTGCAAAACCAAAACAATATAACAAACTTGCTGATTATTCTTTTAACTCAGTGTTATCTATTATAAAGCATAGAAAACAAAGCAAGCTTCAATATCATCTGAATACAAAGAAAACAAGCATTCGATGATCTCCATGGGCTGTATATATAATCATGCACATAACACCAATTTATTCACAATAAAAGAGTTACAGAGTCTAGGCCTTGGGCCTGATTACAAAAATAAAGACCTCTATCTCAAAACACAAATCCACACACTATTTTTCTCTCACTCTACTAAATCCACTCCTCAATCCTCTCTCCTCATTTTCATTACATTTTCCTCCCTTTTATAAATCGGATATCACTCTAATTGTTCTAACAAATCAATCCCTATTTTTAATAAATCTAACAACAAATCTTCTAATTCCTGGCTCTATCTCACACCTATGCTAACAACTCATCTTTGAGCCTAAAATTAGACAATTTCTAACTTATTACAATAATGAAATACAAATCATTTCTTGAGAGATCAAACCCTCTCAGTAAAACTGCCTTTTGACCCATCAGGTCAATGAATTTCAATTTGTTTAGCCACAAGATGTGAACAAACTTTCATTTATAGAGCAGAAATCATTTATGGAGCATTGGAGCATTGATATATGAAGAATAGTTGATTTGGAACAACATTTTCCTTTGAGAAACATTGTCTTTCTATGGTTTTGTCTTTGTTATAATTAATATAATTATATTCAAGTTGCAATACACTATACGAGCAATGTTACAATGCAATTAAATGTTCAAGAGTAGTGTTGTACAAAAGTAGCATTTTCAAGTGCAACATTTTTAATTGAACTATTTAGGCTTGCTCTTATGAATTCGAGATGTGCCCTAACTTAACTTCATGTCTTTCATAGTTTGGAGAGCGTTAACTAAAGTTATTCATATTTTGGGCAATAGTGGTCTCTCTATTGGAGAGAATTGTTGAAACATATATGCATTCATATGGTTTGCAATAAGTTTCAATATGTTGCAATCGTTTTATGTATATATGGAAATGCATTCATATGAGTTGCAATATGTTTTCATATATTTGTATATTGGGTTGGCAATGTGTTCATATATTGATATATTTGAAGAGATGTGAAAGAGCTCTCAATATATTTCATTTGAAGCCTTCATATCAGGGATATTCACGTCATGGCTTATATATCAATATAATATATCATGTGCTCTTAATACCAACATCCTTTAATATCAATCATTACGTTCCTTACATTATGGAGAGCATCAATTTATTTTAAGTGCACACATCCCAATCAATGAGTTTCCATTTCTCATGCATGCCACGCTTTCCTTACAAAGTGTTCTCTCAACAATATTCTTGCAATGCATTCATTCAACGAATTCTTGAAATATTTTACAAAGTGTTCTCACAACAATATTTTGTAGCTCTCTTACAATGTTAAAACATTAAGTAGCATGTTTGGAGCAATGTTTATATGTCATATGGAACAACATTCATTTTGGAGTAGTATTTAATCTGGAGCATCCCTAATTATCTATCTAAAGTGGCATTCATTCAATGACAACGTCAACATTGTTTATGCAGAACAAAACATTGTAGGTTGTAGAGCATTAATGCATTGGTGACAGTTACACTGAGGACTTTTTACAGTGAGTTTAAGACCATATTTTTTTAGTACCTTAATAATAACGAATAGACAAATGTGGATTTGAGGGCTACAAAACATTTGTAACCCCCATTTCCATTGATGTCAAAGGGGGAGGTAAGAAGAGGTTGTTGAAGTTGATTCTCAAGAAACATTGTTGCCATCAATGCTAAAGGGGGAGATTGTTGGAATTATTGTCAATGCCATAAAAGGAGAAGCAAAGTAGAAAAAGGCAAGGAGCAACAACAACAAGGCAAAGATGTGATAGTAAAGTAGAAACAACAAGGAAAAGATGTGATGACAAAGGAACAACAAGGCGGCAGCAACAAAGTGACAGTAGTATATGTGATATTGATCCTTGTATGTGTTGTGTCTAAAGTTGATTTGAAGACTGGTTTCTTGGAAGAAAATTGTTGAGATTAAAGGCAAGACTCCATGACTGCAAAGACAAGGCAAGACTCCATGAAAACAAAGGAAAAAATACTGATAAAATGACATGGATATGTCATGATGCAAGTGTAAGGCAAAGGAAAAGATGTTGCAAATATTATTGTGATGCATTAATGAAAAATGTTATTGTTGAGCACGAGGAATGAATCCTCAATTATATAGTCATATATTACTCCTATACTGTTGCATGATGTCGGCATTATGTTGATGAATTTAATCATTACATTAGGTGGATCATTTATTTTTGTGTTCTAATATTCAAAATATGAGGATTTTTAAAACAAATGAGTGGAAGGCAAAGAGACAAGCATGTTCACTTCATATTCTTATGTGGAATACCAACAACCATAAATGTTTTCTTATAAAAATGTGTGAGGTTGCAAGGATAAAGAGTCAAAGAGTGGGAGAACGTGTGAGAGTTCATTAAGGTGTTATGCATTAGTTATCCGACACATATAAAGCTTATGTGAAGTAGATTTCAAGGGAAGAATAGGTAGAAATGAAGATGGAGATATGCAGAATTTATGACCAAGTGAACCAATACATTGTTGTTTCTTGTTTGTATCAAGGGATTGTAGTCTCCTTTTAAGTTGTGACTTGATAAATATCCAGTTGGCATTGGTTTAGGTAGGAGCCTCTTTTGGTTTGTAGCCTGCAAAAAACATATGGGAGTTGAAGCTTCCTTGCATGTTGTAGCTTGCAGAAAAATTGAGGTAGCAAACTCTTGTAGGTTGGAGCCTATAGAAAATCAAATGTAATAAGGAGTAGGAGCTTGTCTTTGCATCACAACAATATTAAAATCATGGATTTCCACTTATATTTGGTGTCAATATGTGTTGTTATTACATGTCGGTGTGATGTTTTGGTTTGCTTATTACTTGTTGTTCACATGTTCAATCTACTGGTCATTATTAGTTAAGCTATTCATGTAATATTTCAGTTAATGAGTTTAATGAAAATAATTTTGATGTCCATGACTAAACTGATTCACCCCCTCTCACTTTAGTGAAATTTTCATCACAATATGATAGTAAGTTGTGACTTTTACCTTAATATACAAGAAAAAAATATATATTACAAAATAACATAACAATTAATATTTCTAAATATTATACAAATAAATAACATCACTCATTTTATCCCAATGCTATCACTTGCATTCAAAATCATCCTCCTAAATAACTACATAACCCAACCATAAGTCCATAACGATGAGATTCAATCTCCTTCTTATTTAGTTATCAACCTCAAAAATATTTCAACCATAATTACTCATTACAACCAAATATGCATTACGGAAGAACTACCTATCTTTTTCACACATAGTCGCATACAACCATCCTTACATATGAGTAAAAAGACTAGTTCTTACATACTTTGAAACCAATGTTCCACGAAGCGAGGACGAAACAGGGACGTTTTTTGGAAGCAGGGAAGCAAAAGCGTCATTTTCCAAAAATCTAGGAAGAGAAGCGTTTCTCTGCTAGATATATATATATATTTCTTTTTTGCATTTAATTCAAAATAAACATGCCAAATCACATTAGTTGTAGTATGACATGAAAACATGCATATTTTTGCATAATCAAGATAGATATGGCATCCATGATTCCATTGTAGTTACTAGTATGTACATAATGATAATTATTCGAGCAATCAACCATCTATATTCTAGCAATTACAAACACACATCAAATTTTTAAGCATATTATAAGACATAAAACATTTAAGCATATTACAAAATAGGTCACTTGGTCACTGCTAAGACAAAAAGGTTCAAATTCACAAGCCTACAAGTCTAATTATTAATATATGACAAAAGTAGTAAATTGTGAATATATAGACTAATCCCTCCTCCTTCCACCATGAAGAGAACATGGCGACGGGCCTCCATGTGGTGGCAATGAAGAAGATGGTGCCTATGGAAGTTGTGGCACTAAAAATGATGAAGACGAACCCCCTGCTGTTGGTGTTGAACCATGGAACCTAGGAACCAAGGGACCAGATGGGCGTGGCATCTCAATTCGATCATCATCATCTTGGAATTGCTAATTGCATGCATGCTCCCAAATGGACTAGTGCTAAGCATATAGTTTCTCAATTATCTTCATATGAAATGCGTTTCGGAAAAAATTCGAAAAAAAAAAAAAAAAAAAAAAAAAAAACGCGGATCGGGCTGAAAGGTTATGAAATGGCAGGAACCACATTTTTCAGCCCGATTCGGGTTTCAATTTTTCTAAAATGCGTTTCGAAGGGTGGATTCCCCACGATCCGTATGGATCGCGGATTGGGCTTTTGATTCGTGGGGGGGGGGCATTTCCTGCAACACTGGTTGGAACCCTATAGCATACCCACTTACGCAACCTTTTATTTGACTTTCAAGTTGTCTCTATGACCTTGATTAAGTTGTGATATTGACATTAACTTATCTTTTCAATGGGTGTGGTAAACAGTCTACGTTCTTTTCGTGGTTATATATATTTTTTGTCAATTTATTTAGTAAGAATTTCTGTGAATGGTAAATTTGAGTGTTTTTTAGATTTTTAGGCTGAACTTGAAAATAGTTTGAACCATATAACCTAATAATAAAAATCATAATGGAAAAATATTAAGAGAAAATATTATAAATAAATTAAAAATTGGTAAGATGTAATAATTATCTAAATACTATTCTATACTAAATAAAATAGAGTACCATATAAAATATATATTTAGATTTATGATTATTTTTAATAAAAGATATAAATATTTCATTTGAAAAGAGAATAGAATTTGATGAAAGCATTTTTTACATCTATTTTATTTATATATTTAGATTTATGATTATTTTTAATAAAAGACATGAATATTTCATTTGAAAAGATAATGGATTTTGATGGATGATAAATCTCCCCCACATTATGGTTAAGACATAGTGGATGAATATTTCCTCACAATATTCGACGAACGAGGACATGAAGAATCATTTTCTTCTACAGAAGAGAGCAAGCAAATAGTGTGCCATGTGTTTATCAAATCATGAAGCTAGTGTGCCTTGGTCTGTAACAGACACTCGATCTCCTGCCTAGAACGTACCGACCTTAAACCATACCAATAATTCCAAAAAAAAAAAAAAATAAGGGTTACACATTCAAAACATGATGATCTCTCTAATGAAAACTAAAGAATAAACAATACCTTTGTGAAAATGACGAGAGCCTCATTTAGATGATATTTTTTGTGCCTTTCTCCACTCAAAGGCAAATACAATACTTTAATGTTCATCTAGAAAAGGAAATTTCTTTGCTCAGTGCAAGAAAAAAACATAATGATTTTTTAATAAAGATGAGGGGACAATGATTCCCAAGAATGGAACCTTGGCCTCCTGCAACTATCCTTTCCTGAGGGTTAGTGGTGCCTTCTCTTATGGATGATAATGGAAAGGCAAGGGAGTGCTTGAAGTAAACGTCTCTGAGGTAAGATTTAAGAGATTTTCATTTATTGAGATGTATCAATTTAAGTGAGAACGACTTGATTACATAAGAAGTAGTGTTTACTTCACTAGAGTGCATGAGAATTGCCCTTGTTTGTTTTATTGTTTTCTGACAACTATAAATTATGATTGAGGATATATAATTGGATATATTATGTATGTGAATGTCAATGTTTAAATTTAATTACAAAAGTATTCCTTTCCAAAAAAGGGTTAGCTGCAAAGTTACGGGAAGGTGATGTAAAAGTGAATTTCATATCGAGAGGCAATTGAAGATAGTTACGGGTTGAGGTAGTTGCTTGCCCAACCTCTTTCCGTTTAGACAAAATTACTGATAAAGAAAAAAGGAAGACAATAGGTTATGGGGGACCTAAGGCAACTTTAGTGGAAGAAGATGATAATACCATTAAATCTATGATAAAAAGTTGTAGAGAGGGCAAGATATTGCAATCATAGACTTCTTGAGATGGTTGGCTAGGGGAACTTTATTTAAATACCCTTAGATTGTAGATGGTTGGGACTAAGTAATGTTGGAGTAAATTATTGAAGATTTGAAATATGAGATTGAATTTGAATATGAAATTGGCTCTAGGGGAGTACTAATGATGTCACTGGTCCTCTAGGTTGGAAAGAACATTCCATTCCCTGTGAAGTTGTGGTTGACCGAAAAAAAGAAGTATTGAAATTTATTTTATTTGATAATTATTGAACTATATGTTTTCCAGAGTAAAGGCACTTGTTGTAGTTACATATTTTCATGTATGTTTGGAATGTAGTATGTTATTTCGGAAGGACATGTATACTAATTGTGAATTTACAGAGCATGGAATTTCTGGAAATACAGTAATAGAATGGTTAAGGACTCTTAAGAAATTTAATCAGTATAACTTAGAGGGGCTGACTTAGTCCTACGGCTAAGCCAGGTTACCTGCAACCCAAAAACAATTTGGTAGAACCCCTAAAATGAATTCAACAACTAAAAATATGAATATGTACACTATAAGGCAAGGTGTCTAGACATATCATTCAAGTAAATGAAGTAATTAACAAAAGATATATAATAATAATAATATATTGCACAGTTCATTTAACCATGCCGGAATGACAAAACGTAAATAGAAAAACATATTATGTAACCTCGAATTGGAAACAACCATGTATCTTCATTTCAGGTGAGGTAACTATATTCATCATAATGAGTGTAAAAAAAAGGTATTTTGGGACAAAAACTAATTATTATATGAACCAAAAAAATAAATACACAAAGTATAAAAATACAATTGTCATGTTCTTTATACTAAATATTGACTTATTAAAAAAAAAAAATCCAAACTCCTCACATTACCTTCAAGAATCCATATCCCTAAGTGCACATAATGTCTAGGCTTAACACAAAACTGGTTCATCTCATCACAAAATATAAGCTTTTCAATTCAATATATTTCCTGTGATACACTAAGCTTTACATTAACATGCAAACTACACCAATCCATCCTCCTCATCATTCAAATTGCGGAATCAACTCACCAAAACTTTAAAGGAAAGAATTTACCCAATATTTTGTAATTTCCAACATCATATAAACATCCCATCCTTAACAATCATATAAACATCCCATCCTTAACGATTATTATTAGTATAGATATATGTGTGAGTTTACCCAATATTTTGTAATTGCCAACATCATATAAACATCACATCCTTAACAATTATTAGTAGTATAGATATATGTGTGGGGATTATAGTTAGTTGATGTTGTAAGGTACACTTCTTAATTTTTAAGTTTAAGTTCATTTTAATTTTAAATTTTATTAGATTAAAATCTATGGTTCAAAAATTTGGAAGTAACTTCCTAAAAATAGAAAGCGGAATTTCTTCACTAATTCCCATAGCTATTTTCTGTATATATACATAGCTACTGCGACGATAAAAGTCTCTGAATTTTGGTGAAACAAAGAAAAAAAGCGCAAAAAAAGCGCAAAAGTTCAATATTATTCAAATGTGGAAAGGATTTCCTCTTCTGTAGGGGCGTTATCAGCCATAGAAGTTTCCATGACTTCTTGCACATAAACAACCATACTTCGAGCGCTGCGAGAGAAGTTTCTTTGGTGGTATTCCAGAGAGGGCGATTGCATCAACCCAAAGTTGTAACACAACGTGAAGTAGACCACCACAGTTGACAAGCAACACATGGTGGCGTCGGTAACGATGGCCGAGAACGTGCCCACGCACGATCTCACCGCTTGCCCACTTTGGCTCTCATAAGAAAAACCCGCACCGCCCCGTGGGATGGTTCAACAAGAACCGCCGCGCTTCGAGCGCAACCTCGCGAGCACTGGTGACGCCGAAATCCCGGTCATCGAGCCCCCGCACGAGCAACCTTACTAGCGCCTCCACCGCCCCACGCCTCGCGGCGCATTCCTAGTTTTCTCGCACCGCACAGAAGTCCCTCAACACGAAAACGACGTCGGCGACATTTTCGTCATGTTTTTCTTCGCTTGCGATGTAATCCATCAACACGTTGAATACAATCCAGCCATCGTGAAGGGTTTTTGGGACCACCACCTTGTGCGCAACCACCACCGCCAGCATTTCGACCACGAAATGAGCAATGTTGGCGTTGCCGCCCGATGCGAAGTAACCGTTGCCCAAGTTGCAGAGAGCAACGAAGTTTATAAAGAAGTCGATCGCCTCCCCTATTCGGTCTGGAACTCCGCAGTCGCTGAGCAAAGCAATGTGGGCGACGAGAATGGCGTTGGCGGAGCGCGCCGATAGTGGCAGGTCGGCGAGGAGGGCGCTCGAAAGCTCCGCCGCCACAAATGCCACGGTGGATATTCTGTAACCTTCCGCGTACTTGACTGCAGTTGCTTCCTCGAAATCTTCCGCTGATATGATATCAAAGAGATTATTTAACAATAACGCATGGCGCCTCAGCGTCTCCAAATTATTATCTCCATTTTCTGCCATTTTGTTGAATCCCTGCCCTAAATATGTAGTTCCATCTGTATTTACATTCTATGGCAAAAATAATATTATCCTCTTCAGTGGCTGCTACTGTAACCCTCTTCCCTTTATTTCCAAAGCATTGCCGTCAAGGCACCCGCTATTTCTTTTTCCCGTGTAATGGACGCGGCGATCCACTCTAGGCGGCTGTTCAGATCTTATAAGCCTTTAGAAAAAATACAGAAAATTAACCCAGCGATTTTTTTTAACAAATAACTTTTTGAGCCGCAGTAATAAATTAAATACACACAACTTCTCCACGCACTTTAAAAAATTATACATTTAAATAAATCACTAATCATGATAAACATGTTTCAGCCTCAATCACAGATTAAAAGAATTATATATTTAAACAACTATGAAGGAATAGTTTAACAGTTCAAAAAGCAGAGGCATTTGCGAGTGTGAAAGTTTGTCCACCAGCTAGATAATTAGTCAATGCTGTTTAACAATTAAATTATCAAATATTTTCTCACTGTAAACATGTTTTTTTGGAATAGGTGTTTAACAATTAAATTATCAAATATTTTCACTGTAAACCTGTTTTTTTGGAATAGGGTGTTTAACAATTAAATTATAAAATATTTTCACTATAAACCTGTATTTTAGAATATGGTGTTTAAAATTAATAAGAAGATATATTTTTCATTTCTAATACGTATAAAAGTCAATTTAAATTTTTATAATTAATTTTTACTATTATTTTATTTTAAAAATTAGCACAATCATATTATTATATATGGTTGATATATATTATTACATTATTTTTTTTTTAACTTTTAATTGCATCTATATATTTATTAGGGGTTCCAAAATTTTAATTTAATTATCAATAATTCTTAGATGGATAATGAAGATTTAATTTTCATAGAATATTTTAAAATATTCTTCATAATATACACAAATTAAAAGTTAAAATCTATCTCCAAAATATTTATGCTCTTTTTATCTTTTTAATTAAATTGATTAACTAAAAAAAATGCCATTTGAAAAAATGACAAATGAAGTGACTTATAGTTTTTTTGTGCATATCTTATGCCACTATATTGTAACAAAGCCTATTTACAAATTATGAATTTTGGTGAAGTGGAAATAAATCTCAATGATAAAGAATCTTGTTCCATGCTTTTCAAATATATGCATGTTTAATTTAAATATTATTTTCTTTTTATAGTTAAAATAAAATAAAAAAATAAAATAAAATTTAGTTAATTTGTAAGATTTTTTTAACTTTAGTAAGATTTGATATATGATGACTTAAGAGTTTTGATAGGTGTTTCTTAGCTATTTAATTTATATGACTGAGCCTATACAACTATTCATTTTATAAACTCACTTATTAACATGATGTCATTTCTTGTTTGACAATTTACATGGTAATTTCATTTTATAAACTCACTTATTAACATGATGTCATTTCTTGTTTGATAATTTACAAGATAATTTCATGATTTTATTAGACAAATGTGAAAAGGTAAACATATATTCATAGAATTCTATTTGTTATTTGATAATTTGCATATTATTTTTATAACTTTATTAGATAAATGTGAAAATGCTATTTGTTATTTGATAATTTGTATGGTAATTATTTGATAATCTATATGGTAATTTAATAATTGTATTATTTAAATGTGAAAAAAATTGTATTATTGTCTAAAATTTAATAGGAAAAAATTAAGAGTATACTTAAACTATTCAGATATATACTTTTTCAATATTTCTAAAAATTCAGATAGAAAATTATAATTTTGAAAACCTCAAAAGCTTCTTAAAATTGTTTATTGCAAATAAAATTATATACATAAATCAAATTCTTTACAATTTTACAATTTAAAATAAAAAGTTATGAAAATTTTTTTATATTCATTCATATAACCAAACCTACTTATAAATATAATATAATTAAAAGTTATAGAGAATTGAGAAGAAGGACGCGATGGCCAGGTTTTCGGAATCCCTCAGCAGTGCCGACTCAAGGCTCTCAATCATCGGGGCAGAGGTCAAAGGGAAGCCCTGCATGTGCTTGCGCGTTAGGATAATCGACTCACGGTCTTGGATTTCCTCTGAAACGGATCGATTCCTGGCGGCAGTGCAAGCCCTCTCAAGCTGTCGGATCCGCGCTGCCGCTGCCCTCAGAGATCAGCATTTCTTTGGATCGGTGTCGAGCCTGGTCGAGGGTCACGTTGTTTTCGACCTCTCCTTTTAGGTCTGGCCTGGATACTCCATCGATTATTGTCTGGTGCCCAGGCACCGCCTCCCCGCTGCCTACGAAGAACGCTACCATGAGATCGTATGGGTCGCCCTCGGAGATGGTAAGGCGAAGCCCTGGCTAGGGTCGAAGGCCGATTACTCATGGAGTTTCATGGCTGGGGATAGCGCTGGTGGCAACATCGTTCACGCAGATAGCTCAAGGAATCCTGCATGCAAGGTTGAGGGGCTGCAAGTTGCAGATCCGACCCATCTGAAAATAGTAAGGCCCAATCTTGACAGATCTGGGCCGGATCTGAGAGCCATACATTGTAGATCTGGGCCGGATCTAATCATTTGGCACAAGATCCAGGATTACACAGCTCCCAGGCAACAGCTCGGAAGGAACAGGCAGCGGCTGAGAAGAGGATGCACAGATCCCAGCGATCTAGTCCATATCCGAGCTCAGAATCGATGCTCTCGGATTTCTCTGCTCTCCACTGAGCAGATCCGGTCCTCCTTCACCTGGGCGCAGTACTTTTCCAGAGGACCCACAGATCCCTTCGAGGCAGATCCGCGTGAGGGCAAAATTTATCTCAGGCAGAAGACTTCTTCTCTCATACGGAACCCCCGGCGTCAAGAGGCGGAAGACCCAAAAGTCTCTGGCCCCAAACCGCTGCAGAAATCTTCTAATAATTCCTCTGCCCCCCTTCAGATCCAAATAGTACAGATCTCTGGCAAAACCATCATGCAATGGGTAAATCCAACAGATCTGGTACAGAATCTCAAAGCTAATCTGGAGCGTAGGCTTGGGATCCCCTCAGGCATTCAGAGACTTATTTTTCAAGGTAAGCAACTCGAAGATTCTCTTCCTCTCTCTTCTTACAACATAAAGGGCAACAGCTCTCTAGTGTTCTCCTTTTGTTTGAGAGGAGGAGCTGCAGGGCAATCCTCTTCTGCTCCGCCAAACTCCTACAAAGCTGCAGTCCGCCCTGAGATGCCAGCAACTCCGGAACCTCCCAGACCCAAGCCTTTCTTGGTTGACAAATTGGAGGAAGTTCCCTCTGTCGAGATTTCCTACCCTGATCTTGCAGATGACACCCAAAAATTTGCTGAAAGGGCCATCATCTGCAGATTCAATGGGCTCTGGCCGCACTCTCAGGAGCTTTATGACCGGATTAAGGAAAACTGGACTGATCGTTGCAAAGTTTATTTCTGTGCAAAAGGATATTTTATAGTGCTGTTTGATGACCTCGAGCACTGCTACAACGCCCTGGACGAAGGACCTTGGTTCATGGGCCCAGCTGGCCTCTTCCTAACTCCATGGTTTCCAGACTTTGACCGAGCTTCAGCAGTCATCACTAAAGCCCCGGTATGGATCAGACTCCCAAATCTCCCAGTTCATCTATGGCGCACTGATGTATATAAGAAAATCGGCAATGCCTTGGGTCGCTTTCTAACAGGAGATTACCAGAGAGAGAGGCAAGGGCTCTATACATATGCCAGAGTTTGTGTGGAGCTTGATTTAAGCAAGGGATTGCCAGAATACATCAATCTCAAGATCAAGGACTCTGTCTGGACCCAGTATATAGAGTACGAAAACACGGCCTTCCGATGCCGCCATTGTCACCTAACAGGGCACCTGCACAACTCCTGCCCATCGCTGTCAGCAAGAACGAAAAGGGGCCTCTTCGCTCATTCCAAGCCCAAGAGTTGGGCTCCCTGTCCACCGCCGCCAGCTGGAAGCTCCCGCCCCCCAAGTATGGAAAAGGAGGAAATCGAGTCAGAACCAGATCAGACGCCTCAGACGATGGATCCGCCCCCGGACAATATGGGGCACACCCATGTCATAGCTAGCTCCCAGAAACGTCCCCATGAGACTTCTTCCTCTGAATCAGAGAAGGAGTCCCCGGAGACAGAGAACTCCAGTCTTCAAGTTGTCCTAGCCCATTCTCCCCATGATGGCTGGACAAAAGTTAACAAAAAGAAAAGGAAAAAACATTGTGGTGCAGTTTCTGACCCGCTGGGGTAACAGCCTGATAGTCAGTCTTTGCTTTCGAATCTTCTGCTGCAGCTCTGAGATTGTTTCCTTCCTCCGAGACCGAGGTTGATGAGTCCATCATTTCCGGTCTGTCTGTCTCTTGCTCTTCCTATAGCTCTGTGTTGGTATCTTTCCTCCGGAACCGAGGTTGATGCATCCATCATTTCCGGTCTGCCGGTCTTTGCTTTTCCTGATTGTACTATATTTTACTTAATAGATTTAGTCTTTACCGAGAAAAAAAAAACTAATAAAAAGTAATAAATTAATAAAGTTTGATGTTGAAATAAAGGAAAGTAAAATAAAAAAAAAAAATTCTTTTTCTATTTTTTGCAAATTATTAGATATATAAATAAACATTAAAGATAAAATCTAAAATTTGACATTGCAATGTAACAAATAAAAAGAAATGTCATAATGTGACAATAGAACCATTGCTATTATAAGTGACAAAAAAATGTGGATGTCACAACAGAACCATTGTTCTTATTGCAATATGATAATAAAAACATTGATATCAAAATTTGACAAACAAGCGTTGATGTTGCTATGTCTGAAATATAAATTGGTGTCACACTATAATGAACACAAATTGATGATCTATTTTGAGAAACCAAAAAAATGACATTACAATGCGTTAAACATCCATGTTGCAATATGAAAATAAAAACCAATGGAAATTCCCATGAACTATAGTTATCTTCGTCAACCATATGTAAGTAAGTTAATCATATTCTCCCATCATAAAAAATGGTCAACATGTTCATCCATGGTTAACCATAGTAAACCATAAACAACAAAGTCAATATCAATGTACTTGATAAACCTTCTTCCAAAATGGTCAACCTTGTCAACCCTATTCAACCATTATTGAAACCATTTTTGTAACATTAATGTAACGCCAACCATGGTCAACATTAGTGTGAAAATGTAATAGTTGACAATATTAATATCACATTGTTAGATTAATGTGACATAAATACATTGTTATATTTATGATTGGCCATGGTCAAACTTAGTCACCCATTTTATCCATAGTCAACACTTTCTAGCCTTGATAAGCCATGGTAAACCAAGACCAATTATAATCTTACCCTAACAATGGTATTCATTGCTAATCATGTTCAACTAAGGTTAACCAAGGTAATTATTGGAAATCCTGGCCAACTAAAGTCAACCATGGTCAACACCGTCAACCCACTTCAACCATTCATGTAATCATGGTCAAACATAGTAAGCCATTTTATCCACAGCCAACACTTTCTAGCCTTGATAAGCCATGGTAAACCAAGGAAAATTATAATCTTCCCCTAACAAAGGTATTCATTGTTAATCATGTTCAACTAAGGTTAACCATGGTAATTATTGGCAATCACAGCCAACTAAGGTCAAACATGGTCAACACCATCAACCCACTTAAACCATTCATGTAATATCAACATTAACACTAAGATTTATGCAATATCAACCATGGTCAAACATGGTCAACAATGGTAAATCATTATCAACCATGATACCATTAACATTAACATTATTGTAACATCAATCATTATCAGCAATGGTTGATATTGGTAAACGATAGTCAATATCAATGTAACATTAATGTAACATAGTTATACCAAGTAATATTAATGCATTGTTATGTTAATGGTTTACCATGGTCAACAATGGTCAACCCTTAACCCTTAGTCAACCCTTTTCAACTATGGTCAATGAATTCACCCCACACGGACTGGCCATTAACTTGCACAACCATATTAGTAAATGTGGATGATATACATCAATCAACATCAATTCCATATCTCGATTACCCTATAAAGGATAGAAAATCTTGTCGATTGACATATATCAACCACATTTACTAATATAATTGTGCTAGTTTAAACTCTAACATAACGAAAATACTAAATAAAATTATGTTTTGAATTGAACAATAAAATTGAATTTTTAGCTGTAATATGGAGGGTGGTTCTCAACTTTATATGTAATTATGTTGCACTTACACTTTACACACTTGTGACACAGGTGAATTTTTCGTCCTTCATTTATAATAAAAATCCTTGACATTTTGAAAGAGAGATGGAAATTTTCAAAATTTACTCAATTATATGAATAGAATATTGGAAAGTAAGCATTTTTTAATGTCAATTTATTCTTATTATTGAAATAAATATGGTACTTTAAAGCCTCAAGTACAAAGAATTATGTTGTCAAAACTAACTTACATACTATGGGTTGTCACATGAACAAGATAATATTTGATGAAAGGATAGCTAGTTTTTTAGAATATGGCATCAAAAAGCTAAGAAAAATATAAGAACAAGAAATTGAATGTAGAACATAGTATTTGATAAACTGATAGCTAATGGATAGGGAAGATGTTATCAAAGAACTAAGAAAAATATGAAAAGGAAGAAATTCAGGCCATTGGTTTGCAAGCATAATCAAAATTTCAAACTATGGATTTCAAGCAAAGAGGGAACTCCAATTGTGGAAACAAGTTCGAGCCATGGATTTACCCATTGAACCTAATACATAGTTACAATATCGTGGGAGACATTGAGGCTCTAGACATGCCTCCAAAATATTATCCTTCAGACTATGAAGACAACGGATCCCTAGGGTACTTGGAAGCTACAGCTAAACATCCCATTTAAAACCAAGTAGAGAGCTCAAATATAGAAATAGTTACATCTTTTAGATGTCTTCCACAGCCTATTAAAACTGCTTCATTTTCTAAAACCTTTGATATCAAAGAGGTGAGAGAAGAATAACCTATTTCAGAAAATGTAAATGTAAATAATAAATATTTTTCCTTGGTCATGTTTTAATTGTGCATTGTATGTCAAACCATTGATCTCGAATAATAATGTTTTTTTTTTAAATGGGGGGCTAGTCTCCTGAAGAAGCTTGTATTAGGCCCAATGAACATTATTTACAATATATACATCAATCACATCCATCACATCAAACCAATATACAATCACGATGGTACATCATAAACTGCGACGTAGCACCACTATGGAAAATCGAACATGGTCAGGTTGCAAGAAAGCCAACTACCCCAACCGTTGTACCATGCACTCATGTGCAATCTCAAATAATAATGTTATATTAAATAAGATGATCCTTTAAAATGCTCAAATTGTTACGTTCCTTCCATATTTTCTTTTCAAAGGAATAAAAGCTAATGTATTAGAAATTCATTCAGAAATTTCTTATCAAAGAAAATTGCTTAATTTGTATATCGTGACACTTCTTTATTGGTCATTTTAATCTTAATGGGAAGGGGGAAGAATTTTATATTTAAATATATCAAAGGGCATATTAAATTACGTTTAACAACTTTCATCATTCTCTTCTTCAAAAAGATAAGAAAAAATATATATGTTTTAATCAGATCCCTCACGTTTGAGCGATGGGATAGTATTTTGTAACATATTTACAAGCTCTAGGGTCGAACAACTTTTATTTCCATTTTACTTCAGTGTAATACATAATTGACGCATTATAAAATTTCCAGAAATTTTGTTGTAGAGTAGGATGAGAGTATCACGGAATAAAATAAGTGATAGGATGGAAACTAAGTACAAATAAAATTATTTGAACAAATTTTAATGGGAAAATATAATTATTAGTATAACCACATTAAAAATATTAATATGATTTATATACAATGCAAATTTCATTTGTATTTATTATTGATAAATATTATTATTATTTTTATTTAAATTATGTGATATTAATTAATTATTTAATAATAATATTTATTTGATAATAGTAGTAATAGTAAAAAAAAATAATAATATTAATAATTATTTTAAAATTGAATTATAATAATATTTAAGTATTAATTCATTAATTTTTTTTGCCAAGTCATCTATGTTTTTTTAGGCTTGAATGTGGCTTGAGGAGCCGCAACCCAGGGGCATCTAATCCTATTGTAGAGATTTCCGGAATAAAACTGTATAATATTGTGATCTATCCAATGTTTTGGATGGTGACTCCATCGATCATTCACTTAGGGCTCGCACCTAGCCTCGGCCACACCATCCCTAAGCTCACTGGAGTTTTTTAGCAAGTCTCCTCCCTCTAGCAAAGGGAAAAACCACCCCTTGTGTGATTTAATCCTGGATCGCCTTACTAACAATGCCCATCCTCAACTGGTTGTGCTAGTAAGACTTGACAATTATTAATTCATTGTTAAATCATTATTAATTAAATATTAAATATTAATTCATTATTAAATCATTATACATTATTAATTTATATTATTAGTATTAATTATTATAATAATTAAAATATTAATTATTTTTCTTTAATTATTAATTATTAAAACATGTTTTGACCATGTGATTCATATAGGATGAAGGTGTACAATTATGATTATGTGATTAATTTCATTAAATAATTTATAAATTTATTCAATAAATTATTAAATAATTAATTAATGTATTAATAATTATTTCATTTTCTTAATAACAAATTCATAATTAATTAATAAAAATAATGAATTTATTATATTATTATAAAATATTGTTAATCAAATATTATATAAATATTGTTAATTAAATCTTGACATAAATATTATAAATCTTTAAATAAAAATGGTTGACCATGGTTGATTTTTTGAATGAGACAATTTTTGTCGCAATGTCACGTTGGACCATGCTTAGCCATGGTTGAACCCTTAGATTAATAAACCTAAGGGGTTGATATTATAAACCCAATGAATTAATACTAAAACACCAAGGAACTATGAACCCGAGGGAATAATATTAAACCCAAGGGACTAATATTATAAACACAAGGTATATAAACCCTGAGATAAATATTATAAACACCAAAATAGACATGGTTGACCATGGTTGATTTTCTTTCTGAGACAATCTTTGTCACAATGAGACGCTAGACCATGGTCAACATGCTTAACCATGGATGAATTTCATCTCAAGACAATCTTTGTCATAATGCGACGTTCGACCATGGTTGACCATGATTAATTATGGATGACCATGTTTGATTTTATAAAACATGGTTGACCATGGTTCACCAAGGTTGACCATCATTGACCATGGCTGACTAAGGTTGACCATAGTTGACCATTATTATCATATTGAGATAGTCTTTGTCATAATGCGACGTTGGACCATGGTTGAGACAACGCTTGATTTTCATATTGAGACATATTTGTCACAATGCGACATTGGACCATGGTTGACTATGATATAACATCTTTAACCACGATCGATTTTATAAAACATGGTTGACAATGGTTCAATAATATTAAATCCAAATGATTAATATTATAAACCCAATGTATATAAAACCTAAGATAAATATTATAAACAATAAAATAAACATGGTTGACCATGGTTGATTTTCATAGTGAGACAATCCCTGTCACAAAGAGACATTGGTCCATGGTTGAGCATGTTTGACGATGATTGATTTTCAAAATGAAAGAGGCTTTGTAACAAAGTGACATTGAACCATGTTTGACCGTGATTGAGATAATCCTTGTCATAATGTGATGTTAGACCATGGTTTACCATGATTGGTTTTCATATCGAAGCAATATTTGTCCAAATGCGATGTTGGAACATGGTTGACCATGGTTGATTTCATATTGAGACAACCATTGTCACAATGTGACATTCAACCATGGTTGACCATAGTCAACTATGATTGAACATGGTTGACCATGATTGATATTGCAAACCCAAGAGAATAATAAATCCAAGGGACTGATATTTTAGACCCAAAGGATTAATACTAAAAACCCAAGGGATTATGAACCCAAGGGAATAATATTAATCCCAAAGGAATAATATTATAAACCCAAGGTATGTAAACCCTAGAATAAATATTATAAATCCTTGTCATTATGTGATGTTGGACCATGGTTGACCATGATTTATTTTCATATTGAAACAATATTTGTGCAAATGCGACATTGGAGCATGGTTGATTTTCATATTGAGACAATCATTGTCACAATGTGACATTTGACCATAGTTGACGATAGTCAGCTATGATTGGCCATGGCTAATCATGATTGATATTATAAACTCAAGAGAATAATAAACCAAAGGGATTGATATTATAGACCCAAGGGATTAATAATAAAACCCTGGCAGATCATGAACCCAAGGGAATAATATTACACCCAAGGGACTAAGATTATAGACCCACAAGGTATGTAAACCCTAAGATAAATATTATAAACACTAAAATAAACATCGTGGACCATGGTTGACCATGATTAACCATGGTTTATTTTCGTATCAATATGATCTTTGTGACAATGTGATGTTCGACCATGGTTGACCATGATTGACCATGGATGACCATGTTTGAATTTCTAAAACATCATTGACCATGGTTGACCAAGATTTACCATGATTGACCATGGTTGACCATGATTATCATATTGAGACAATCTTTGTCATAATGCAAATTTTGAGCATGGCTAAGACAATGATTGATATTCATATTGAGACAAACATTGTCATAATGCGACATTGGACCATGGTTGACCATGATTAACCATGGTTGATGACGATTGATAAAACATGATTGAACGTGGTTGAATAATATTACACCCAAGGGACCAATATTATAAACCCAAGGTCTATAAACCCTAAGATAAATATTATAGAGACTAACATAAACATGGTTGAGCATGGTTGATTTTCATATTGAGACAATCCTTGTCACAATGTGATGTTGGGCCATGGTTGAGCATGCTTGACCATGATTTATTTTGAAATCGAGAGAATGTTTGTCATAATGTGACATTGGACCATGGTTGACCATGGTTGATTCTCATGTTGAGACAATATTCATCAGAATGTGACATTGGATCATGGTAGACCATGATTTATATTATAAACCCAAGGGAATAATAAACCTTGCGTATTAATATTAAAAACCCAAGGGATTATAAACCTAAGGGAATAATATTAAAACCTAGGAATATGAACCCTTAGATTAATAAAACTAAGGTATTGATATTAAAATCCCGAGGGAATAATAAACCCAACTGATAAACATTATAAACCCAATGTATATAAACCTTAGCATAAATATTATAAACCCTGAAATAAGCATGGTTGACCATGTTTGATTTCCATTTTGAGACAATCCATATCAAAATGTGACATTGGACCATGCTTGAAAATGATTTATTTTCATATTTGTCACAATACAACGTTGGACCATCGTTGACCATGGTTCATTTTCATATTGAGACAACCATTGTCACAATGTGACATTCAATCACAGTTGCCTATGAATGACCATAGTTTACCATGATTGATATTATAAACCCGAGGAAATAATAAACACAAGGGATTAATATTATAAACCCAAGGGAATAGTACTAAAACCTGAAGGGATTATGAAACCAAGGGAATAATATTAAACCCAAGGGACTAATATTATAAGCCCAAGGTATATAAACCCAATGATAAATATTATAAGCACTAAAATAAACATGGTTGACCATTGTTGATTTTCATATTGAGATAATCCTTGTCAAAATGTGTTGTTGGACCATGGGTGACCATGCTTAACGATAGTTGATTTTCGTATCAACACAATCTTTGTGACAATGTGACGTTCAACCATGGTTGACCATGATTGACCTTGGATGACCGTGCTTGATTTTATAAAACATGGTTGACCATTATTAACCATGTTTGAGAATGGTTGATGATGATTTTCATATTGAGACAATCTTTTTCAAAATGCGATGTTGGACCATAGTTGATCATGATTAACCATGGCTGACCACAAATGACTTTATGAAACATGGCTGAATAATATTAAACCCAAAGGAATAAATTATAAATCCAAGGCATATAACATCTAAGATAAATATTATAAACACTAAAATAAACATTGTTGATCGAAGGTGACGAGAGGATTGGAGGCAAGAACTGAAGCTTTGCTACCTTCAATGGCAATCGCCCTTACTTGGCTTGTAGGGACTTTCTCCCTTGCTCACAATCGATGGCTCAGTGGAGATAGCAAGTCGGTAGGCGCAACCTCTCCCCGGGGCATTGAACGGCATCAGGAAGAGGTAAGAACTAGTTTTATTCATATACAAGATGGGTTTTTATGGCTTAAGCCACACTTTCAAGATCTTGAGCTTCTCGGCGGGGGCACTGTTCTTCTATTTTTCTTGCCTGAGCGTCTATCACGACTCCTCCTGCCACTACTCAATGGAATGGAGGCTAAGGCACCGAGTAAGCCGAGCTTTGTTGACAACATCCCATTTCCTGTCCTGCATCTGCCTTCCCCTGTCAACCATTTTTACATCAACTGGATGATGCGTGTGCATTACTGGGTGTTTGGTCTTAATGCGACAGGGTCCCAAGCTGCTGCTTATATTTCCTATGCGCTGGAAAGGGTTCTGTCTATAGAGGGCCACATTTTTCCTGGTGCTATGATAGAGCACACAAATAATGACCCTAATGAGCCAAATCTAGAAGTAGTAGGAAGCGGAAAATATACAAAAACCTGGGATGTAGTGTATCCTGTTGGAAGTTTGCCCTTTTCAATGGATTGTAGCCCCAATCCACCTAATGCATCTGGTGCAGGTGATGAATGGATAAACATTTTTGTCAAAAATATCGGGGGCAGACATCAGTGTATGAGGCTTCGAAAGGGGCTGAATATATAGGAACTAAAGAAGATAATATGGAACCAAATTGGGATCCCCAGCATTTACCAAAACCTAATTTTCTCTGGTCGCTGTCTACAGGACCTCCTCACTCTTCGGGACTATGGTATCAACAATGAATCAACCATTTTCCTAAATCTACGTCTGCGTGGAGGTTCCAATGGAGACAGCTTAAAGAACTCTGGCTCTTTTTGTGATGCAGTCAAAGGAAAAGGCAAATTGCAGCAGAAAACAACACCAGCACCAGAGTTACCAGGCCCCTATATTGTGGAACAAAAAATGGAATCCCCAACACTCCAAGTGCATCTACCAGAGGTAACTGAACTACATATGGAACTATCCAATAATGCTATCATTTGTAGATTTAATGGTTACTGGCCAAAATCCAATGATCTGCATCATTGGATTTACAATACATGGACAACAAACTGTGATATACATTTATGCTCTAAGGGATTTTTCATTGTTGGCTTCAACTCAGCCCAAGATAGAGATAGTATTATCAATCAGGGGCCTTGGTTTTGGGGCAATGCTGGCCTCTTCATCACTCCTTGGTTCAATGATTTTGATGCAAACACTATGAAAATTTCCACAATGCCTGTTTGGGTGAGGCTCCATAACCTCCCTTTACACTTTTGGAATTACAAAGTTTTATCAGCTATTGGGATTTCCTTGGGGAAATTCCTAAAAATAGATGAAGACAGAGTCAACAAGGGAATTGTCACTTTCACCAGAATTTGTGTGGAGGTGGACCTGAATCAGGGTCTACCTGATCACATCACATTGAACTACAACAACTCATTGAGGACTCAACCACTCAACTATGAGAATACTGCTTTTAGATGCCACAGCTGCCTGCAAACTAGACACCTCCAATATAATTGCCCGCTGACCAGAAAGGACACCAAAGGAAAAAAGAAACAACAAAAAAGGCCTAAAGGCTGGCAGCACATTGATCTGATGGAAGAAGAGGAGGACTTGCAGTCAAAACCACTAGAGAACCAAACAGAAACTGGTTTATACTTGGGTTAGCCAATTAATCATGATGATTCTGCCCCAAATACTCATATGGAGCCAAAAAAATTACATCAACAACCAGATCCTCAATTGGAAGTTAGTGGAATAAAAAGAACTCATGGATCGGAAGGATCTGAATATGACAAAGAGATACCATTGAACACTCCGGAAAACCAGCTGGCCATTATTCCACCCACTTCCAAATCGGACGGTTGGAGGAGGGTGGAGAAGAAAAAGGGCAGAAAAGCATAGGCCTGCTGATAGTTTATTTTGTTTTTTATTGTAACTTTTTTGTCCTCTCCATGGACAGTTTGTGCATATGCTTACAGCATCTACTACATGTAATTTTGTCATATGAATATAAAAAAAAAAAACATTGTTGACCATGGTTGAGCATTCTTGACTATGATTGACTTTCAAATCTATATAATCTTTGTCATAATGCGACATTAGACCATCATTGACCATGGTTGATTCTCATATTGAGACAATATTTGTCACAATGCGACGTTGGACCATGGTTGACCATGGTTGATTATCATATTGAGATAATCATTGTCACAATGCGAAATATGACCATGGTTGATTTTCATATTCGAACAATCATTGTCACAATGTGACATTCAACCATGGTTGATCATGGTTGGCTATGATTGACCATGCTTGACGATGATTGATATTATAAACCCAAGGGATTGATGTTATCAATGAAAGGGAATAATAAACCCAAGGGATTGATATTATAAAATCAAGTGAATAATAAACCCAAGGGATTAATACTAAAACCCCAAGGGATTATGAACCCAAGGGAATAATATTAAACCCAAAAGACTAATATTATAAACCCAAGGTATATGAACCCTAGTATAAATATTATAAACACCAAAATAAACATGGTTGACCATGTTTGGTTTTCATATTGAGGAAATCCTTATCACAATGCGATGTTGGACCATGGTTGATTTTCATATAAACACAATCTTTGCAACAAAGTGACATTCAACCACGATTGACCATGATTGACCATTGTTGACCAAAGTTGACGATGATTAAACATTGCAACAATGATTATGAGACTGATTAATATTCTAAACCAATGGATTAATATTAAACATTATGATAATATTGACCATGATTGATGATGGATGACCATGGTTTATTTTCATATTCACATTGATTTACCATGATTGACCATAAGTGACCATGGTTGATTGTGATTGATTTTGATATTGAGAGAATATTTGTCACAATTCGATGTTGGACCATGGTTGATGATGATTAAACATGGTTTATTTTCATTTTGAGACAATCTTTGTCACAATGTGATGTTGGACCATTGTCGACCATGATTATAAACCCAAGGGATTTATATTAAACTATAGGATTAATATTATAAAACCTTCGAACAATATTAAACACTAGGAATATGAACCTTTAGATAAATAAAATCAAGGGATTGATATTATAAACCCAAGAGACTAATAAACCCAAGGGATTAATACTAAAAGCTAAGGGAATAATATTAAACCAAAGAGATTAATATATAAACCCTAGGATTTTAAAGCTTAGGATTAATATTGAACCCTAAGATTATAAACCTTATGATTAATCTTGTCAATCCTAGCCATCTGCTATAAGCCTCCATTGTCAACAATGACCATCCATTATGGTTCACTTTAGGTCACTTATAGATAGAACATGGTTCTCAAGGTATGTATGGTTCACCATGTTAGTCATGATTAGTATTGTTGACTATGACATCCTTCTTGACAATAGTTAACTATGACAACAAAAGTCAACCATGATTAAGATGTGTTAATATATAGATATTATTAACCTTATCATAGTCAACCACATTTATCCTTAAAGATTTATTAATCCGTTTGGTTTATAATATTAATCCCTTGGAATTGTAATATTAGTAATGCTCCGAATTTACTAATTCTATTAGTTTATAATATTAATACCTTTGTTTATAAAATTAAAATTTCTGATACAAATATTAAAATATAAAATTTCAAACTTCATAAAAACAAAATTAATGAATATAAATAATATTTCAAATATATATTATAATAAAATTTATTATTTAAATAAAACCAAAATATTGATCATAAAATTATAATAAATCAATAATGGATGATAAAATATTAAAAGGTAATAATTATAATTGTAATATAAAGATTTAATATGAATCTAATTTTATATAAAATCAATTAATTATTTTTATTTGAATATAAACAAAAAATTAATAAAAAAATTTATATATATAATATAATATATATAATAATGTATTATAATATATATATATAATATAAATAAAACCAAGATCTAATTAATATGAAAAAAAAAATTTCTAATAATAAGATAAACCGTAAAATTTATTTCCTCGTTGGTGGAATCTGTAAAATCTTATATACTTTAAAAGTATCAAATATTAATATTTTTCAATTAAAATAAAATATTAATAAAATGTATATAAAAAATTTATATTTAAAAAATATATAATAAAAAAATTAACAGTTTGATATTCTCCACATTCTAGACATGCATAGAGTGACTATGATAGTATCCATTCACATATATAATTATGACAAATAACTATTTTTTTATTATGAATATACTTGCAACTATAATCTTTATTATATAGATCTCTGGAAGCATTCACCACGGTAGATCATGGGCATGTGCCTTCTGATCATGAAGGATAATGGGGTTCTATGTGTCTAATTACTTGCTGAGAGAAAGATGTGCTCTATGATTAATGGCTGCTTTCGATTCTCGAGCAAGATTCACTTTTGAGGCTCCAAAAAAATTTGCTCTATTTCTGGAAAGCAAGGGTTTCCATAATATTACGAAGAACTACAGCACAAAATTATATAATTTTGTGAAACACAACATTATAACATAAAATATTTAAATGGTATAATTTCTATTAAAATGTATATATAATAAAAATATTAATAATAATAATTAATAATAAAAAATAATATAAATTATTAATATTGAAAATTAAACATTAAAAATAACGAGGATTTTAGTTTAGATTTTAGGATGAAAGCAAGAAAAAGATGATCTTTAAAATATATTGTCGATATGATTTAGAAGACCAAAATTTTAATATTGATTGGAAAAAAAATCATTTAATTGTTTCCACTCATAATGTTCATATTATTCGCAATATGGCGTCAAGTGTATTATCTTACTTTCTAATGAGTTTGCACCAGGAACCTCTGCCGACATTTCTCAGGCCAGGGCACTGGCTTGGGTTCCAGACTCGGCATGACATCCTTTTAGCCCAAGAAGATTGATCTTCAACGTTCTTACACAGTCCTCAGTGTCAAGATAACATGATGGAGGGCATATCTGAAACGGCAAGAGAATGCCATCACCATACGTTGACAAAAGAGTATGGAAGCACCATGACATGGACCCAAATAACACTATGCAACAGAATGCAATGAGATGAACCGATGGCATTCCGGTTCGACTACTTAGGTCGATTCGTAACCCATAAAAGGTGACGTTGGGAAGTCGCAGTTGTCAATTTCTCTCGGACGAAGAATATTCAGAAAAATGTCAAATCTTAACTATTAGTATAGTTAAAAATTCAATGTGGATTCATCCACGTTAGGTTGAAATAGGGAAGCCTTTATATAAATATACAAGTCCCCAATTTATATCTATCACAAATTTCCATAGTCAATCAATGTAAACCAAATTAGTATTTATATTTTCTTCATATTTTCCCTAAAATGGTATTTCATATTGATTCAAAATTTGCATCCATTGGTTTAAAAGTGTGTGTATATATATATATATATATATTATATATGATTTTTTTGTGTACATGTAATAATTGTGTCATGTTGCATACTTGTGTGAATTGTTTTGGCTCGTTCATACCAATGGCATGTTCTTTTGGTCCACTTTGTCTTCTCTCGCTCCCTCAACATCGATATCAACATACATACAAGTCCGGTGAGAATATAACTGGAGTGTTGAATCAACGTACGGTAACGCCATATGATTGATCTCATAGGTGGGCACGTAAACACATGATAACTAGAAAATTGATCCAAAGACTTTGAATATGAATTTTAGAAACTAGCAATTGCACCGAGAAGTGCAAAGAAATGTAAATGGGAGGAGTGGGGGAATATGGAAAGCAACAATCAAGCGAAATATATGGAGAATGAAATACAAGAAAAATTTGAGTTTCTATATATCTTCTAAAGAATGTATGAGGAGGTTAAATTTAACAAGAAAGTTGCACTAACATAAATGTCCCAGGACAATGACAATCCTTGTAGGTAGAAGGTACATAATAGGGGACTTCAATTTTTCTTGTAGGTAGAAGGAACATAATAGATAAGTTAAGTTTATTTGGGTTTTTTTTAAAGGAATGAAATAAATTTTGAACATAAATCAAAGTGCATAAGGGTTGGGCAGAGGCATTCAATGATGTTGAAAGTGTCTATTTGAATAGAAAGGGTGAAAAAATAAATGATGACATTTTATCTTGGTGGAGATGTCTCTGATGGATTCTAGCTTGCTTGAAAGGAGGAAAAGGTCTTTTGTTGTTGCAACCAAGAGTTTAGTTGTAGTATCATTGAAAGCAATGACATTTTCTAGATGCCTAGTGTGGTCATGCAATTCAAGACACAATACATAATGGTAGTCACTTTCAAGGAAGGGACCATTGCATTTCATGCAATGCCACATGTTTTCGGATTGTTGGACAACCTTTTCCATGAATTTCATCCCATGAATGTGAAGGGGGCATGCAAGGAAGTAAAAATATTCCATGTTATTTTTTTAGTAGTAGCACAGATGAAAATCCATGGAGATTTCTTAGAGTGGGACATTGCAATATGTTTATATTTTTTATTTTTTTTTGAAAATACTGATAGAGAAACATGTGTATGTTCGACTCAATGAAGGAAAGGATTCATTGGAACCTCTTTGCTGACACCATTGTTGGAACTATCGTGTTTCAACAACATCTAGGTCTATAAGAAGGCAAGTGGTGGGGATAGTTCCAGTAGTCCTTCCATTTAACGCGACGACATGATCCCCTTTGATCATAAGGAATGGAGTGGATTTTGATGTGGCAAGGTTAGAAAGTTCATCCCGTTAAGCATGCCATTGTATGTCACATAAGGTGACATCGATGAGGCAACCCAACATGTCAAAGAAGGCAAGAGTTTTTTTTTTTTTAATATTTTGGAATTCATAATGCTAACGTACGATGGATGTAGTATAAGTTGAGCTATCAACACCAACAACATCAACAATTGAATTGACAGTTTCAATGTTGAGTGAACTTATTGGCGTGAAATGAAATTGATGGGAAGGAAGCGACTAATCATAATGTATGAGTTGATACAAAGTTAATGCAGAGAAAAGGAGGATTTCAAATGGGTTATTTAGATGATTGTATTTGGGACTATGATTACAATGATCAACCTTCTTTTTCATTGGTTGCTTATATAGTGATGGAAATTTTCCATTGCAACATTTGGCTATGCCTAGAGCAAGATGACAGTTATATAAAAAATTACACATGCAAATAACTAAATGACCACAAAATTTATACAATTCCTTAATTAATTCTTTGAGTATTGAGGGAATTGTTGGTTTATTATGTTGCGATGCTGGGTCGGGGAAATCGTGAAGACAAAATGGATGAGTTTTCACACTGTTTATTTTATTAGTCGAGTTAATACAACTCAGAGGAGAACTTCAAAGAGCTAGACAAAAAATTGGCCAAGCAGAGATTGCCTAGGGGAGGTTGAATCCACTATTGATTTTCCAAACAATGATTACATATCTCACCAACTTTCCCATGTCCAATGTTTCTCTTCTCAATGAAAGGACTATTATAGCAGAGGCCATGTCGATTCGGGTAGGTGCCCTTGATATGAAGGTATCGAAGGTTTCTATGTGGAATCCCTTTGTTCATTATGTTAGTTTGGTTGTAAAATTCCAATAGACACGGGGACCATTTCTATGCATGTGTGAGGTTATTAGCTTATTTGCACGAGGAAGTCTATGAGCATGGAAAGGTGACACCCACTATTTAGAGTGAAGAGGATAATTGGTTAAAATGATAACCATATTTCCTCAATGTCCAAGATAAAGCACAAAAAAATTGAGAGTAAATGTCCCCTGAAGGCAAAACTCTAAGAAAATGCCAATGAAAATGGGTAAGAACACAATGATCTTAACTATTAAAACTAGTACAAACAATTATTCTAAATTAAGGGAAATTTCAATATTTATTTTTTATTTATGTTTCAAAGAAGAAGATTCTTGAAAGTGTTTATTTATTGAGGAAAATAAAAAAATAGACTACCTTTTTACATAATAAAAAACCAATCAAAACTCTTAATTGTTTATGTTTGTGGAGATAAAAAACCTCTATCATGAGTGTGCTTTTAAAGTGCTTCTACTTGGCTAAGAAATCTTCTTCTAGTGGGTAATTTGAGGTGTGTGGTTACTCAATGGTATTCCTTGAATAATGACGATGCCCACTCATGATTTGAAAACTGAGTGATGATATAGTTCCTATCATAAAAAACAAATTAACTTATCTCATATTAGTTATAACTCAATAACTATTACTTCTATCTTATTAAAAAACAATTAATTCTTAAAATATTAAAAATTAATTAATCAAATTTTAAAGATATACAAAATAACTAGTGAAGTTTACTTTCCCCTCTAAAGTGAATGGTTATGGAATTTAAGTTATGGTATTGGCCTAGTAACCACCAACGAATATGGCACCAAAATCAATATATTAATAGAAATATTATGTTTGTAATAGAAAATTGTTTATAACTTTTGATTGTAATATGATGATAGAGTGAGCTCGCTCCAACTATATTCATTTAGTTTCTTTTGTTATCATTTTTTGGAAAACAAAATTTTGGCCTAATGTATATATAGGTTCACAATTGTTTTTTGGAAAACTTGTGACAACTACGCTAATCAACTAGCATATCATTCTCTCTAATGTCCTTTGCTTTATTTTAACCTTTTTTATACTTTCGAAAAATATAAACTCACCAACTAAGGTATTGTTCTTTATTAAGTCCTTTTGAAAGCTCTTTTCTATCAAAAAAGCAAACGTAAGATGAACATATATCCAACTTCCATTTTATAATATTTTCAACGGTCTTTTTATTGTTTGTAAGTTAAAACAACGATTCTATAATGCGAAATTGAAACTTAAAGAATCTAAAAATGAAACTTTAATGCCCAGGATAAATAAATTACCTCCAGCCATTGATAATGTTCTTGCTGCAAACCACAGTCCACTTTTTCTTTACTGAAACAACACTCCATCTTCAATCCAAGCAAAAGAAAAGAATACAGAAAGTCTGAAGGCACTTCCAAGCTCTGCTCTCTCAACTAGATGGTGTAAACAACTGAAGGGGATTGAGATACTAGCTTGGGGACCAAACAGATGAATTTATAGCCAAGCTTCTGATGGCTATGCGTCAGGTGTTCCACAGATCAAGGTAGAGAACTCCAGATGGAGTAATGGACCACTTCAGAAGCTCCCAACAAGAAAATTAATTAACTGCAGTTGATTTCCTTAATTTAAGGAAATTACTGCAGTTGGTTTCCAGAAATTTTGGAAAGATTGCAGTTGGTTTCCAGATTAATGTAGCTTAACATTCTCCCACTTGGTCCATACTTC